>APFE030677125.1:27879-72268 GCA_000404065.3 Pinus taeda
GGCCAATAAGCCAACTTAAGAAAACAAAAAGCAAAATCCCCAATTCTAATGTTTGCTAACTTCCTTGCAAAACTAATAATAACATCCTCGACCCAAAACTTGAAGCTCATATACATAATTATGGGATGATAGTCGTGCCATTGACCTCGTTCACAATGCTCCTTTCTTCTCTCAACTGGCAGTCATGGTTTGCTTGTTTGTCAGCTTCTTGATAATTTCCTCTGAGAATATGGAAGAAAGACACCAAAACGAAAGAGGGAATCAACCCTTGGGATCTCTTGATAATTTGGTTTAAGATAGTGTTTTTAGTTGATGAAGCATGAATAATCTGCCTAACGATTATCATGGAGTCCCCTAATACATGTATTTTTTTATGCCCTTCTTTTGAGCCAATGTGAGGCCCGAGAACAAGCCATACACTTCTGCTTAGTTGTTTTTCTTCCTTCCAAGCCCCCGGGCATATCTATATTCAATGATTCCTTCCAAATTAATGAGAATTTGTCCCCCTCCTACCACCCCAAACAAGTGTAGGTTTTACACATAATTGCACAAAGTGATAGACTTGTTAGGCCATGCAAGATATATGTTATCTCCAATACATGTGTAAAGGAAGGAATATGCAGGGATCGACGTAACTTGCTTAGGAATTATTGATGTGCTATGGTTTTCTCTTGTCTCTTCAATTTAATTGGTAATTTAAAACAAATTTAAATGTTGTTGATTGAATTCCATTCCCATCAAAATCATTGAGAGTTTTATTTCAAATATTGGTTTGAGAGTGCTGAAAATTCTCTTTGATAGGAGCCTTAAATATTATTTAAATTTGTGTTAATTTGATTGTAAATGTGGAGCATTCCGGATTTCATGATTAAATAAATTTTTAACTTTCTAACTTGATCATAATAAGTTATACACACACACAATATGTTAGTTATGAGGTTGTATAACATAATACTTGTGTATTTTTAAAGTTATTGCAGTATGTCTATTGTTATATGTGTGTGTGTTTTTTTTTCTTCTTCTTCTTCTTTTTTCTTTTTTTTTGTATGGTATGTTTATGTTTATTGTACAGCCTTTTTTTAATTCAAGATTAATTCATTTAAATTTAAATAGATAGAATATATACAACACTAAATACTAAATTTTCACGATAAAAAATCAGAGGTAGAATATATACATTAGTAAAGCTTTTATTTTAAATAATTTGATGTTATTTATGATGATTTTTGTTATTGTAAGTTTTTTTTTAAGATTAATTCATTTAAATTTAAACAGATAGAATATATATATTAGTAAATTGTTTAGTGGATGTTACTTTCTTGTCCCACAAAATAAGGATATCTCACACATCAATTTGGTGTTTATTATTATTATTATTTTGGTGTTTATTTATTATTTAATTTAAATTGAGATCTACGAGGCACCTCAAAGTGGGTAGGTGTGGTTCTCTCTAAAATTCTATGCTAAATGAGAGTAAGGGAGAGAGGTTTTAAGGGAGAGATTAATGGTGATCGTGGTAGAGAGATGTGATGGAAGGGCAAAAAGTAAAGAGAGAAAGGGAGGGAGAGGGGTGAGAGAGAAAGAAGGTACAGGGAAAGAGGGGAAGATGGAGAAAGAGAGAGGATGTGAGTGGGGTGTGAGGTTGGATAAAGGTGTGAAGGGTGTTAAGCGAGGGAGGGAGGGCGGAAAGGAGGGAGAGACGAAGCTTGGGTGAAGGGATGGCAGGGAGGATTGTTGTGAAGGAGGGAGGGATAGGGAAGGAGAGGGGGGAAGGTGCAGAAAGAAGGGGAGAGAGGGGGGGAAGAGAGAGATAAGGAGGAGAGAGGGGAAGATTGAGAGAGAGACAAGGAGGAATGTGGAAGAGTGAGAGAGGGAGGGGGAGAAGAAGACAGGGAGGGGAAGTAGAGAGATAGCTAGACAAGGGGGCAGAGAGAGAGAGATTGTGAGAGGTGAAGAGTGAGAGGGAGAGAGAGTAAGAAGATAGAGAGAGTGAGGAGGTAGAGAGAGATAGGGTTGAAGAGAGAAAATGGCCTAAATTCGATGGTGTTGGAGAGAAAAATGAGATGGTTTTGTTTCCCATGAACAAGCCTATGTTTGGGACCAAAAGGAAGTCACATATACATACTTATCTAGAGCACAATGAGGGCTCCAGATTGTAGCAATTAGCTATCATTTGCTCTAATATATTCTCTACACTGAAGGAGATGCACTTGCACATTGAGATTAGAGGGTTTGAGTTCATTCCCAAGCCTCCTCCCACATATTACAAGAATCTGAGAAGTAGAGTTTCAAATGTGTTCAACAAGAAGCTAATGGAGGAGTGCTTGTAATCCAAAATGGATCCTAAAACTCTCTAAGTCTTCATGAACTCTCTATAATTTATGCCAAAGATTAAAAATCTTGTGAAGATCAAGCTTATCAAAGGAATCCTCATGACAGTTGCTAACTGTGATCAACACTAATCAACAAGGGTCATCGATCAAGCACACAGGGCGGCGGAACATGGTAACGCGCGCTGTCGCGAATTGGCAAAGTCAGTGATGGTTTGAGTCAACGGGGGAGGAATTTGATATGTGATTAGTGACAAGTTGCTAATCGCATATTGCAGGGAAAACCCCTCGAAGAAGGAGAGCCACATGCGCCCGGACCCGAAAAATCATGAAATGCAGCGGAAAGTGTTTCGATTCCGTCCAAGGTGGGATTCCACAGAAACCGGCAGGATATCGGAAGGGCTTCGAGCGGTAAGAAGTTTAGACCGAGTCTAGCCCGATGCCACACAGTGAGTGACACGCGTCCGGCGGAAGAGAGAGAAAACCACTCACATCGGACGGGTAAACGTCGAGTAAGTTATCCACCCGATATGTGCGATGACCGTAGGATCTAGAGAGTCTAGATCAACGACAGAGATTCGACCCAATGGATGATCGTATTTGACAAAGTTATAAAGTTGATTGTGCGGGATTCTGAAGTCTGACATGGACGATGAGTTGGCAAGATTCGTGTTTCGCAGGCATTCTTGGAGTAAACGGAAATAATGGCCAATTCAAACGATCGAGTGCTTTTGGTGAACCTGACACACTCTTTCATTAAAGGAATAGGTGGCCACCTCCCTAAAAGGCGTTATGCAGTTACTGTAACTGCCGAAAGAAGGGATTTGAATGGACAAAGGAAGGGAACCAGAAAGCCGAGAAGCAGAAACGAACAGTGGAAAAGAAGATTGGCTTAAAAGCCACAGACTGACAGAGAGGAGACAATGCAGCCTAGGAAGCAGTAAGCAGACCTGGAAGCAGAGAAACTAGAGCCGAGCTGACCTGAAGAAGCAAAGGCAACAAGTGAGCCACGGTTAAGACAAAGACAGAGAGAGTACTCCAGAGATTTTGTGTGCTCCAGAGAGACTTGGGGGATCCAAGTACAATCCTAATAATTGTATCTGTTATGTGAGACTCAAATTGAGCTCACTGTAATAGGCAGAGCCACCAGAGGTTGGAGGTAGAGCCGCAGAGCTAGAGAGCTCTAATAGACTTCTAAAGAGCCACGAGGCTGCAGTGAAATTGCAGCACAGCAAGAGATCGAATGATTGAGTTGTGGTTGGTTGTTTGAGGTGTGTCGAAGACAGGAGAAGGGGTTCCAGAGACAAATGCAAAAATTTGAGGGAGTCAGAGAAGCCAGAAGCTCGAGAAGTTCAGAGCATTGACTGAAGGAGTCAAGTCCGAAGAAACTTAGACATGTCTGCAGAACAAGGACAACCAAGGGTAAGGTGGCATTCTAAGCCCATTGGTTCAGCTGTAAACCAATGAAGTTAAGTGTAGCACTTGTAAAAGAATTGAAGCCATAATCCCAGAGAGCCTAATCGAGTTGATTAGAGCTCCAAGAGGCGTAGCCCAAGATATCAAGGTGAAATCCATATTATATTGTTGTCTTATGGGTTTGTTTATTGCTGCTTTATTTACTGTTATTTGTGTTTAACATCAACATAAGCAAATGAACATAAGCACTAAACAATAAAAAACAAATACAAGCATACACCTATATTTTCAAGCACTTCTTAAATCTGCATTGGTTAATCATTAAGACTTGGGAAAATTTAAAGCTTTGGAAGTGGGAGAGGTTCTTGTAAGTTAGAAAAGAAGCCTAAGAGCCCCATTTTTAGATCAGCCTGGAGTTTGGGGTTTTGGTGGATATGGATGATCAAGAAGTGCTCTTGTAGATTTGAAAGTTATGCTTTCATAATCTAAAAACTAGGTAAAAGTGAGATCGTCCCCTTCTATGAGTATCTTGTTAGGTAAACAATGATTTAGGTCCACATCAATATAAGCAAAGCTGACAAGACCTTGCGAAATGCAATCTTCATCTATTCTAACAAAGCAACCTAAGGAGTTTCTAATAACTTCAAGTAAATTGTCAAATACCACAAGTGAAGAGGAAGATTTGGAAGTCTTACACAATTGGTTTGTTGTGATAATTATGGAGATTTGTCAAATTTTAGGAGCCATGGTTGAAAGGAAAGGCTTGCTCTGCTCCACAATTAAGGTCCTTTAATGAACACTTTTGGAAGACCTTCATAGTTTTAAAATTCACAATTAAAAAAACCCTTGGAGTAGAGGAGAATTTCATATTTAGGAGTCTTGATTGATTCAACCACCCACAAATTGTTGATACAAATTTACAAATCCTAATGAAATGTTAACAACCCAGTCTTCAGTACATCCTTGAAGGAATAGGGTTTAGAAGTGGAGGGTGCATTGGCACCTATGGATCATCCAAAAGTTTTAAGAGAAAATGCATTATAACATCCTTGTTGATGACATAGAATGTTATAAGGAAACCTTCGATGTATTTACTTCCCATAATATGTTATAAGGAAACATTTGATGAATTTACTTCCCACATGTAGAAACCTCTAATGATTTGTTGGGATACAATCCTTCACTTGCATTTGAGAGTTTGGCAAACCTTATGCGCATGCATTCAACAATGGGTTATGTTTGTGGCGAGATGAACTTCCCAAATATTTATTCCTTTAATGTACCTTTGCACCTTTAGGGGCAATTGATAGTTTTACTTTCAATTATTTTATCTCTATATATAAAGTTTATATAAAATTATGTTACTTAATATGGACCTGGAAATATTTATTTATGGCTAGCATTCTTTTGTTATTAATAATTAATTTGAAATACCAAATGTCAAATCTATGTTGGACATGGAATGAATTACACATCTCATTCATACTATGATGTAATATCTATATTATTTTCTATTGCATATGTCAATTCCATATTGAATAGTGGAGGAACTACAAATATCTTATATCTCCCTCATGCAAACATTTTTTCACTCTCAATTACATTATCTCTCTCTATATATAGATACGATTTAAAATTAAGTTGGATATTGAAGTATTTTTTATGGTTAACATTGAAATATTTTTTAGTTAGCATGCAAAAATAATTTTATATTTTTTAATATATAATATTATCACTCCCAACTCATAAGTTGCTTGCAAATTTGGATGAAACTTCTAGTTGTCCTGAACACTCATATCAATGTTCCTATTGTTCCCTTGTTCCCAGCATAGATCCACATTAACCACAAGTCTATCAACCTCTTAGAGGAATCAAATCTCTTGAGTTGCAAGCCTCTTTTAGAGCGTAAAGCTTAAAGATTTTTGCCTCAAGAGATTTGATCCCTCTTGGTGCTTGATATATCTGGGTTAAGATGGATCTATGTTGTTTTTGTGTGTGTGTGTTGTGCGCCATGTGTTAATTCCATGCTAAAGAATGAAGAAATTACACCTCTTGCATTTTGACCAACATACCAATAAACAATGTTAACCATAAGAATTTTTTTATTTTTAATCAATCAAATATTTCTTTTTCTTTCTTTTTTCTTTTTTTCCAAAGAAAAATCAAACTTTTATTAAAAGAATAAAAAGTTACATATGTAGATGTTAGAACATTACTGTTTCTGAAATTGATATAAGAGAAACATATAGTTTTGTGACATATCCACAAAAAACAAAATCGAGCCTCTCCTTAAGGAGGAAAATCAATCAAATATTTCACTTAACATATGGATTGGAATATTTATATCTATGCAATAAGAACTCTCTCTCTTTCTCCTCTCTCTACATTGCTTTCTTTTTCTTTTTTTGGTGATTAATAGTTTTTTAGCTCTCTCTTGCATTAAGAAGTGGAAAATACATGTTAAAGGGATAAGGTTTTACTTTCAATTATTTTTTTCTCTCTATATATATGAAGTTGATAAAATTATTTTACCTATGGTGGGCATTGAAATATTTTAAATATATAGATAAAACTTTCTCAATCTATACATAAATATTTACAATAATGATATTGGATTTTTTTCTCTGTAAGTTGAATTTTGTATTTCCTTTGAATTTCAAATTACATCATTGATATATCGTGATAACCATGCATCAAAAAATAAACTGGCCTCAATCCACCACAAGGGAAACTAGATTTATTAGCCAATAACAAAGTAGACAAAGTAACAACAAAAATGAATTGCTACCAATCATAGCAGTTTCCTATCACAAAACAACTAAAAGGAAACATATAGAGATAATAGACTCAAGAGTCAAACAATGTCATGGGAGCAAGGTCACTTTCACTTGTTCCAACTTCTGTAGAAGGTTTGGATTCACATTGGAGATGCCTCTCCATGTGGGCCAAGTGAGCATCCAATCTCTCTAGGAACTACCTGTGGTGTTGTTGTACTCACCAAATATCATTCAAGCATGAAATGATGTCATTCATGTCTTCATGTTTTACCTTTATAACTCAGCCTAACAAGTTCTTTAGATGTCAATGCAAGGTGATGGAGTGCATGTATTGGTTCCTTCATCCCCTAGTATGATCAAGGTCAGGAAGCTAATGGGATACCTCCCCCATAATTTCTATATCCAAGTAGGCATGACAATCATGGGTAACATTTGTCTCAAGCTGATGAATTTACTCTTGGACGCTAAGAGAGGTTACTGAATGATAAATCGTTGTCACTTCTTGGGCCTGGGACTGAGTGTGCGATTGGCCTTGTTGGCCACGCCCACCAATCCCTCTACGATTGTGCTTCCTTTTTCTAAGCATTGCAACCAAAAATGGTAGAAACCAAATACAACAATTAGGCATAATACCAACTCTCCCAAGAAATATCCAAGCAACCAATGCTCTATCAACAGCAAAGAGACAACAAAAATTCTTGTAGAGGCGCCAAGTTCCCCCAAAATCCATAACTAATCGTAAAATAACAGATACCAAAAGACTCACTATGATCTTGACCCCAAGCAACCACACAATAATAGGAAGAAGGATACTTATCCAAGCCAAGTCGAAGGGTGGGTAAGCAAAGGTACAAAGCCATGACACATCTGTTAAGGAATGGACAGGACAAGGCTTAGGATTTGACACGGGAACCACCAACAAAACATAGGCTAGGGGCCACAACTGAAAAAGAGAGCAATGAGGTAATAACATGAGCCACAACAAAATTTACCAAACCCCCAATGAGTAAAACCTAATGGAAAATAAAGAGAAGAAAGGAGATCATTATCCATCTAACACTACAGGGGAAGACAAGAGTCAACAAAAGCCATGATCGAGGTAGTTGAGCAGAGGCATCGACACATTCCATAAAGTTAGGTTGAAACCTCCACGTTAACCCCCATTGTAGTTCCTTTACCATTCCATATGCACCTACAACATGCCCATCCACCACTTCAAACACCCAACATTCACTCCCAGACTCCAAATGTAGGGGAAGTAGAAGGCCAACCTGGGTCACTACCTCTTTTGCTCTATAGGCAAGCAAACCTCCCATTGGGAAAAATCAAATTTCATGACATATTTCAGTCTCACAAATCACAAATTAGGGTGTCTCGGAGAAGGGCATAGGGAAATTTACTCCCACCAACGGTGGGGGTGCACTCCTACTAGAACATAAATTACCAACTCCACTCAAGATCATTGCAAGTTGAGGTGCATTAAAAACCAAAATGGATAATTGTGAGAGAGTAAATATTGCATCCCACCTGCATTGGAAGGGTAGGCCACACCACACCCCCCCAATTCCAACAAGAGGCAACGGGGTGATGGGTGCCCCTCCCAATCCCTTTTGACATATGTCCCATCACCCTGATCACAAAGATATTGAAATATTTATTAACATGGATATTGGAATATTTTATTTAAGGTTGACAATGATATATTTTTAAATAATTAAGGAATTGCACTTCTCCCTCATACTTAAATGTAAAAATATTTAAAAATATATATTTTCAATTACATTATTTTTCTATATAAATTGATATAAACTATATTACTTCAAATGTACATGAAATATTTTATTTATGGTTGACATAAAAACATATATTTGTTAATATATATATATTTTTAAATAAAATAATCACTTGTCATCTCTATCTTGAATGAAAAGTGAGTGTAATATCAATATTATTTTAAATCCCGGGGATTGCATATTTCTTTTTTAGTGGGTGTAATATCAATAATATTATCCCTGCCACTCATGGCAGGGTGGGTATAACTCATTCGTTAGCAGTTGAACATTGAATTAATTTAACGTTGACAAAAAATCAAACAAATCATTTATAAAGTTCACATTCCAAAACACATATAATTTGTTTTTAAAATTTGTTTAATTTTATTTATTTAAATGTTGATTGGTTCAAAGAGCACAACCCTTATTCTGAAATCATTGCCCCTAGGTCGCAGTTTCTCAAGCCACAGGTCAACCCTGAATCTTTAATGAACTGAGACCACTTAACAATAAAAATAAAAATATATTTACAAAAATATTTAAAATCTATTTGTCTAAATTTACCTTTTTTTAATGAATATTTATGGATATTAAAGTTTTAGTAGTTGTTAAATAATTGAAAATTAAATATTTAATATACTAATAATATGGATACTTATTAATATTGAAATAAAATTTAGTATACTAACATAATGAAGTTTAATATATTACTATATATATATACGACAATTCTAAAGAACAATACCAATAGAATTGTCTTAAATTGCCCTTTAATTTATTTGAAATAATATTAAAAATGTATCATTATCTAGATACATCATAATCTAAAACATTCTTTTATATTTTTAACATTCTTTTTGTCTTTTCTTGCAAATTTGGATGAAACTTCTAGTTATTTTAGGCACTCATACCAATGTTCCTAACATTGACAACATAGCTTCCAAAAGAAATTGTAGCTATGGGTTTTATAATATATTCCTAAATAATAAACTACTTTGAAAAACATATAAAACTAATTGAAAGCATGTTTATTGGTTGCCTCATCTTGAGTGTCCATGGTTGATTCAATAACCACTTTGACAATTTTTGCTTTCTAGTATTTGATGGGCAATTTTGTCCTCTTTTATAGCTCCATAATGAGAGTTAATGTACTACAAATGATTTGTTGTCATTCATTGACACCCTTTAGATAAATTTATAACTATAACTAGTAGCATAACGCAATCCATTTCAAAGAGAGAGAATTATCTTTTCAATTGAACAAATGTTCCCATCACTAAAGCAAATTCGAGAGACTATCAAAATTTACTTTTCCTTGAGCCTACATGTGAGTGTAGCAATTTCTCATGCCAATATTCCATAGAGTTACCAACAAGGAGTATCCACAAATTCAATGTATACAAAGGTAAATGAAAATCCATGTAAGTGGAGGGAGGCAGTTCTTGCACCTTTGTTTGACAACTTTACCTTGTATTGAGTGTTAGATTTTTGAATCTTTGATCTCATAAAAGTTCCCTTGTTAAAATTTGATCACAAGCACACAAGAATCTAGTTGAGAAAAAGAAACAACTTTAGCACTTGCAATCTTACAACAAAAGAGAAAGAAGACGAAATGGTAGACCACTCTTTAAATGAAAGAGACAAAAGGACCAACTTGAATTATGGTGTGCCAATAGTCTATTGGAATTTCTCGTATTGTATTGCATGCCATGAGTACATATTTATAACACTCTATTAAATAGAAGAATATTGTGCCCTTAGGTCTAGTTCCTTAGTGCATGTACATATAAGAAAAACAAACTCCCCCTTAGTTTCAAATTATTAGCCTGAGAATGGAGTTAACTAGTGAAAAATGCAGTTAGAGCCATAAATAGAGTTAGGCAACCCAAAATAGAGTGAGAGTTAAAGTAAGAATAATGTTAATGCACTATGATGCCATGTCATGATCTTGTCAACCACATGTTATCGTACATGTTAGTACCTTCTGAAAATGGACATGTTATAAATAGGCCACTTGCTAATAATAAATAGGCTATAAATAAACATATTATAAATGGAAATCCTCTTGAAAATGGGAAAATGTAGGAAAATATGCATGTACAACAACACCCCCTTGCCCCCCCATAAGCACAACTAGGGTCTGCATAAGAAATGAATATCGACAATTTGCAACCATGTTAAGTACCAATGTACACAACAACTATGCAAAACATAATATGAAAAAATGCGAAGCAGAGAGGGACCCCTCCCAATCTCCCTCGAACTCAAAATACAATGCTAACAATATCAACTACTATGTAGTTATGTCCTTTACCCTGAAGGGGTCTCGCAAGGCTAAAGACTATTGCTCAATGGAGGTCTTTGTGAATATGTTTGTAACTTCCTCTAAAGAAGGATAATGTTACAAATAGATGGCCCAATCATGGATATGCCCTTTGATCTATCTTATCCCATCATGTGAGAAGCACTTGGATACGAGTCAAAACTTGTACTTATTCACAATAGAAATGAGTGCTCATGAGCACCCCCAAACTGAAATATGGTTCTTTATGGATTGGCATGATGAGTCACTAGATCATCGGTTGTTTGTAGAGTTTCTTGTGCCCATTGTGTTCTAAGATCTAGATTTTCAATATCACACATGATCATCTAAATCATAATCAGAATTCAGATCCAAAGAGTACAAAGAATCATTTTTGAGATCACTAACATGAAGTTGTGTAAAAGTTGCAGTAGGTTCCTCTTAGAATGCATGCAAGAGACCTTCTTCCATTTTGACACTTTTTTCTTTGTTTTCTTCATTTGCATGTGTTAGAAACATAACATAATTAGATTGAGGAACAAAATGAGAAAAATATATATAACTTGGAATGGTGATCCACCTCCCCAAGTACAACTTTGGAACCATTCAAAATCTTAGAGATAAGCGCTAAATCTGGAGTGAATTCTACTCACTTTCTTGTCCTTGAATGAGTGATATGATAGGTCAAGACTAAATTCATGGATAACATTGGAACATTGGAGACATTTTGAAAGTTTCCATAATTAAGATATAGTCTACCTTAACCATGTGTTTTTGCATGAATATTGTCTTCCAATAAAATATGAGGATTGTTGCAAGATTCCAAGGACAAAAAAATATGTTTTGAAGCAGCCATATGATGAGAGGCTTTAGAATCTAAGATCCAAGCATTAGGTGAGGAATGAGCAATCAAAACATGGAAATTACATTGATATTCGATTGGATTATCTCCATACTTCTCCTCAACATTGTCTAGTATGCAACCTCGAAGGTTATGTTGCTGAAAAAATTATGCCATAAGATCAATGATCTTATTCATGCATGAACTCTGTAGTTGAAATACTCTATTAAATAGCTACACTTTATCTCTTCTTTTTTAACTTTCTTTCCTTGTAATTAAAAGACTCCTCAATGGTTTCATTGTTTTCTCCCTTCTTATGATCAAGATCATTCTTATCTTTTGACTTCTCCTTGTTTTTCTATACTACAAGTGCGTGGGCCTTGGAATGCTTGAGACAACCCATTTGTATTAGCTTATTTTGATACTATATGATTAATTCAATGAAGCCATTTAAAAAAGGCATCTTCTAAGCCTTTCCCATTGATAGCCTTGCAGTATGAAAAAAAGAAACAAAGATAGAATACTGAGTAACTAGCTTAGAAAGAATAGAGAAGATTAGTTGGCCCTCTTTCCTATCAATACCATATACCTTGAATTGTTGAAGAAAAGTCTTAAACTTGGGGAATAAGTCCTATAGGCTGTCAAAACTACTTGGGCTCAATAATATGAGCTCATTCTCCACTTATTTCCATCTTAGTTCATTCTACTTCTTGAACAAACCCTCCAATGTGGTCCATGCATTGTTAAGTGTTGAACAATATTCTACATGGAAAAGCAAATTTGGACATATAGACAAGCATAACAAACCATAAGCTTCAATTATCCTATTGAAATATTTTGCCTTCTCTATAGCTAAATTAGGCTTTGGTTTTGTTCCCATGGTAATAAAATAAATGCCTTTGTTTCTTCATGGAAGTAGAACATTTGGATTCCATTCAAAGTAATTGAATTAAGTAGATCATTGATATGGGCTCATACATTCTCTATGTGTTATTCAATCCTATGTCACCTACAATGAAATATATGTGCTTATTCTTACAAGCTCCACCTATGCCCTGATACCATGTTAGATTTTTGAATCTATATATTCTAAGATCTTTCACTTGTTAGATTTTGATCACAAGCACACAAGAATCTAGTTGTGACAAATAAACAACTCTAGCAATTGCAAACTCAACACAAAATAGAAATAAGAGAGAATGAGATGCCCCTGTTTAAACCAAAGAGATAAAGAGACCAATGCAATTTCTTATATAGTATTAAATGTTATGAGTACATATTTATGATACTCCCTTGTAGAGAGGAACATTGTGCACTAGGTGTGGTTCCTTAGTTCATGCACATGTAAGCAAAAATAAATCCCCCCTTAGTTTTAGTTAACTAGCCCAAGAATGGAGTTAGATAGTTAAAAATGGAGTTATAGACAAAAATAGAGTTAGTATCCCAAAGTAGAGTGGGAACTCAAGCAAACATAACTAGGCAAGTGAAGTGCACTTTCCCTCGTAGAAAGTGGGGTCTAACCTATTTACCAATGGTGGTTTATGATCCTATGGTTTTTGCGACCCATGGTATTATATATTATGCATGGGAGGAAATGCATGGAACTCTAATACATCTGATTCCAAAAATAGGACTAAAGTCTCATGGATAAAGTGTATCCAAGAATAAAAAATATAAGGGGAGAAGGTGAACTCTAAGAATAAAATTGAAGTCTTTATGGATAATTGGGCACTTGCATAATAGGAGGACAAGGATAAGGTTGATGGATAAGATTAATGGATAAGGATAATGTTATTGGACAATGATTCCATGTCATTGACACATGTCATCTTGCATGGAAGTATCTGTTAAAATGGACATGCTATAAATAGGTCACCCACTAATAAAAAGATCTACTATAAATAGACATGCTATAAATAAACATAACATAAATAGTCCTCCCAAATAATGAAAACGATAAGAACATGTGCATCTACACCAATAATGAGTAGAAATAAATATGCTCCATGTGCCAAAAACATATAGTTACACAAGTGTTGTAGGGTAGTGTAGTCTCATTCAAGTGGAAATTATGTTTTTAGAAAAATTGCAAATTGATATATGAAGTGGAAAAACTTCATTTGTATTGCAACTTTACGAGTCAAACAAATGTATAGTTATAATGTATAAAAGCACTTTAATAAATGATAAATACGATTATTTATTTATTTTCTTATTGATATTATTTCTACTTCAATGTTAACCAAACTCTAAAGGACACACATTTTGAATTTATTTCAACAAGATATACACAAAGGCACAACTATGCTCTTTAAATTCCATAGTACATTGAGGAAGATTATTTAGTTTGTGTCATTGATACCCTTTAACATATCAAATTTCTATTTATTTAAACTATCTTAAATCTTTTCTCTTCTTCTTATAATGATATTTAACATATGAACCCGTTACTTCATTACCTACAAATTAAATGGTGGTGTATAAACTCCGTGGAGGTTAATTAGAACAATTCCACATTGCATACATGATCATGAAAACCTTTGAGAAGCAATGTCTATAAGTATGCTAGATTTGGTAATCAAGTTATCTGTTAGGATTGTCATTTTCAATGTCGGGCCAATACATATATTCTTGTTCCCATGCATATCGAGGGGGATTTCAGTGAGTTCTCTTTAGGTCCATAACATAACAATTAGTTGTAATGTAGTGGTGTATCAACTCCATGGAGGTTAATTAGAACAAGTCTTCATTGCATACAGGATCATGAAAAACATTTGAGAAGCAATGTTTATGGTTAATTAGAACAAATCTGCATTGCATACAAGATAATCAAAAACCTTTGAGAAGCAATGTCTGTATGTATGTTAGATTTGTTCATCAAGTTATATGTGAGTGTTATCATTTTTAAGAAATTAGATTGCCCTTAACTTCGAGCCAATACAAATATTCTTACTCCTTTACATATCGAGGGGCTTTCAATGAGTACTCTTTGACTCTACAACATAACAATTAGTTGTAATACAATATATGAGGCATTTATCAAGAAAAAAAAAAAAAAAATTGATATCGTCTAGTAATATTTTTAATAGAGAAATGTTTGTGTCCTAAATATATATAGGAGTATGGAATTTAGTAACTAGTATTTTGTAAAAAATACATAAAAAAGAGTATTGTGAATTATTTTATAAATATTTTTTGTTAGTAAAGAGAGAGGAGAAAGTTGTACAATAAACACACTCACATCTCAACTAATAAAATAAATTATTATGTTAATAAGAAGCATTATTCTTTTGTAATTGCTTTCCTTAAAATAGAAATGATAAAAATCATAATTTATAATACAATAAAACTTATATATTGAAATCAACTTCTCTATATTAAATAACTATAAAATAATTTATATAGGAATCAATTCAATTTATTTTAGAAATTCGTCGCTCTATATCAATTAAATCAAGAATATCATGCATGAGGGGAAGCAATTCAATTTATTTTAGGAATTTGTTTGTATATATAAAAAGTTCAAAACAAAAATGTAATACATAAGGTGTTTCTCAAAAACTTAAAATGATGAATATAAACCAATTTTGGAAAGAAATATCCTTGAAGCAATAATCTCATGTTTGAGATTTTTTTTTTAAACAATAAATCCTAAAAGCTTCCATCTATCATTTATGGGACCCAAGACATGTTTTTGGAACAACATGTGTATATCTTTAATGTAACAAATGACATATGTAAAGCATTTTAAAAAAATATATATATTTTTAAATCAATAATGCAATATGTAAGGTATGTTTTATAAAAAAATTGTATATCTTCAATTAATATAATACAAGGCATTTTAGAAAATTTGCATATCTTTAAAACAAACAATAATGTAATATTTCAAAGATTATTTTGAATAAAATTATATTTCTATGTATAAGATTATTATTAAGTATTATTATTAGATATTTTTAAAATATTGTGTACATATGGAATAATAATATAATATTTGAGTTATTTTTTAAATAAAAAGGGTTTATGTCAAAGTCATACAATAATATTCTACACTTCCCATAATATTCAAAGTCATACAATATTCAACAATAAACAATAATATATATGATGTCAAGAAAATTGACATTATATTGAAAAATTTAACTGCATGTGTGTACAACGAAGGCTAGATAAAAAAAAATTCACACTCCCAACGCCGATCAAATTAAGCAGATTGTCGATCGACTACGCATGTACGGTAACATTGAAGGAAATAATGTATTCTTACTGGTTTCAAAATCACAAAGCCCACGCGCGACAAAGATAGAAACAAGAGACAATGACTTCAAAGCTTCAAACTTATCTCTTGTACTAGCAACTGTCAGGTTCAAGCAATTGTCAAGAGGGAAGCATCACATCAATTAATTTGGAATGGAATATATTGAGATGGAGAAAATTCTTGTGAATAATGGTGACATCAAATCATTTGGAATCTAATATTTGATAGTTGTGTTCAATGTTTGCTAAAAAATTAAGAAAATTATTTTTAAATCTATCATAGATGTCACAAATGTAATAGATGAAAATGTGTGGGCACTAATTCACCCCGGAAAACACTGCTCTTTGCATAGACATTACAATGCAAGACAATGAAAAATATTTGCCTTCTAATACAATTATCTTCATAATGTCCATAGGAGCAAGTTATGATATATGCGTACAAGGCAATATCAAAACCTATTTTTTTATCTTATTCTAGACTAGCTAAAATATATATTCAACAACCTAGTGACTATCAAAATTATTCTATAGAGCATGATAAAATCAATTGTTGCAATATTTGAGATCTCTTGAAGTCACAAACACCATAAGATTCACAAAGTACTAAGATTCTTATAGAAAGAAAATTTTGATAAAATGTTGTTTGTTATTGTAAATATCAAATGGATTACAAAACCAAAACAACCCAAACCATATATGAAGGAATAGAAAATTTGAAAACTCATTGTGACACAGAGAAAGATTGACAAATTAAAACAACACAGGAAATGTCATAAAACACCATGTACATATATTTCACAATGAATGAAAGAACCTAAAATGTTTATAAGACTTAAAAATAAAAAAATAAAAAACAAAACAAAACAAAAAACTCAAAAACCCGTAATGACATGCTCATATCAATACTTACTATCAATAAAGAATCCGATGTTTTGCAATGATAATGGAATCAACGTTTAAGAGTAAAAAATAGAAGGACAAAACCAAAATCAAAATCTACATCCAAATGGTTAGGGCAACCATTTAGATTCTAAAATTGTAAGGCAAGGGTTGTTGGACGTGACTCCCTCAACCAATCATGTAGTATATGTGTTGAATTTATTTGTTTGGGGGATGCTTCATTTGTTTGTCATGTTGTTTTAAATATATGAACAAAATATTATCATTTTTATATTCTTAAAACATTATATAAAATAAACGAACTTGTTTATGTTCAAACATGAAAAGCCTTTATCCTTTGATTGCCTACTAAGGGATAAGGACTTGCACAAATTTTTGTTCTGTAGTAACCACTACTAAGTTTTCACTTTTACACTCTTACTCCTACATGTTAAAGTGTTGATAAAACATAAATAATGGTAGGCAGTAACTCCCAATAGATATATTCATTTCCATCTTGTTTAGTTATTAATTTTTTATGCAAATACTTGCTTAAATTATTGTGGACAGTAAGTAATGGTAAATAAGTTATCTATGTGAGTATGGGATATTTTCAAGGATTTTAATTTTAGGTGGTTTCCTATGAAACTTAACAATGAAAAATCATTGCACAATTATTTAAAATCATGACATAAATATTGCAATGACAACAAAAAATTATCCACATGGCATAACGATGCAAAAATAGCTTCAAAATTATGGTCCAATCAAATGTTTGTTTTTTTCTCAATAATATTGAAAAACAAATATTTGTTTTTCGAAGTTAAACATTGTAACTTGCATTCGTCAATGCTAAACTAATAGTGGTCAACAAGCAAATCGATTGCTAGAGTCCTGCCTTGACAGGGACTAATAAAGAATTAACTAGTGACTTAAATCACCAATTACAACTAATCCCCAATTTTAAGGGCATTGTTTAATTGATGCATGAATCTCCTTGATCATTATATCTTTTCAATAAAATACTTGATTTCCATTATATATATATATATATTATATATATATATATTATATATATTATATATATATATATATATATATAATATATATATATTATAATATATAATAAAAAATTAATAAAATAAATAAATAAAAGAATAAGAATAAATATGAACCTAGATAATCCTTTGGAAAATAAATTTATGAACCTAGATAATCCTTTGGAAAAAAAATCCATTAGAAAGATATTTAAAACTAAATGACTTATATTATTTTTGGAGCCAACCATCATAATGAGATTTATGATTCCCATGTCTAAGGTCAGGTGTAAATTCTATAACAAAGTATAAGTCTTAGTATAATTGGTTATTAACATCCCCAATCCTCATACATATTCAAGATCTATATGCATTGTTCCTCATACATATTCCAGATCTATATTCATTGTTTGCTACTGGTTGTGGATTTGTTCACTAAGATAAATATTCTTATTTTTATTATTAATTATCATTTTTATGTTGTGATTAGTTAGTACATTCTATGGTGTGTTATGCATGTTGTGTATGTATAAATAGAATTACATTCATGTTTTTAAAGTTTCTGGTTAGTTATATGAGTAATTTTTGTATGTTTCAAGCACATACATAAATGGGTTGATTGAAGGGTCCAGGACAGGAGTTAGGGAAGGAAGGCTCTGCTTCCTACACTTAGATAGGAAAGAAAGGCTCCACAGCTGAGTGCGCAAAGGCCTAGGTAGAGTCCTCCACTGAGTGTGTGGACCCCTGCAGCTGTGTGCGTAGGGTAGTTTGAGTCTGTAACCTTGAATTGAAGAAAAAAAAAAAAACAATTTTCCAAGAGAATTCCTGAGTATTTTGTTTATCTATGTTAATGTTATATACTGCTAATAAATGATTTGTTTATGAAGTAATGATTGAATGTTATGCAATTCTCTTGAATAACTCTTAGTTATGTACACAATGCATGTTTGAATACTTTCGCGAAGACTGGTGATTTCTCTTATGTTTACTAATGACTTAAGTAAATATACGTGAACACTAATTTAGAACTGCTCTCTGATGCGCGTAAGTAGGCAAATTGACTATTAGAGGTTTGTAAGGACTAATCGTAGACCTTCGTGAAGGTCTGAAGGCTGCTTTAACAGAGTTGCAGCAACGGTCCCTAATATTTTATTGATCTGTGCAAAGGCAGATCTAAGGCGTTGAAGGACATCACACTAGTCTCTGGATGCAGAAACTTGGTTCTTGGATCCCCCCATACTGCTTCGAGTGAGACTGCAGCCTGCACTACACGAGTTGTTGTTGTAAGGGCCAGTAGTGTAGGGTTTTGTTGGTTGGCACAACAAAATCTGAACCTCAGGAACCCCTAAGCCAACAATCATCAAGTGGTCTAATCAAAGCATGAAGTAGTATTGAGTCATTGGGAGTCATGGTTACAAAATTTTGAACAGTCAAGTCATGGGGTATGTGTCAGTTATGTGTCTATCAAAAAGTTATCTTGAGTTCATTACAATTGAAGTTATATGACCTTTATTTTACCCATACCATCTTAAACCTATTCCCTCAAAAGACCATGATTACATATTATATATGACATAACTCATATATTCCCCCCACTATCTAAGCAACATATCTACCCAAGCGTTAATGATTCCCATGCTCAAAATACCTTGTTTTAATCATTAGTTTGAAAAGTTGATTCCTAACACATGGACCCGAATTTCAAAAGACTGAAAGAGGTTTTTCTCAAGAATGAGTCAAATCATAATAACCTTTTCCAGTTTCTACACATGTGTCATATATCGGGAGTTTCGAATGCATCTTAAGGCCTATTTTTCAGACTGTTAGTCATGGTTTTGTAGAGAATTTTCTGAGGAATTTGGGAATAATTTGAAGAAAATGAGAGATATTTTTATTCACAACAAGATCATCTACATAAACCTATCTTAAAGTTTACACAAGTGCTATTGTTTGGGCGTTACATGTGTCACTTGGTGGCCCATTTTCACATTTTTTGTTGACAAAATGATGAAATTTTTGGATTTCAGTTTGAAAATGTGGAAATGTATAGATATCCAAAATGATGTTGGTGATATGGATAAAAGGAATGGATAGGGGTCAGAGAATTAGATAAGATAAAGCTAATTTTATCAGAAAATATGTTTCAATTTTATTTTTAGCTTTATCTTAGTTTTTTGCTTTCAAAGATTGATGTTTCTAAGCTTGATGGATAAGGATGTGTTGTATCTAGTCATGATGATCATATTATAAAAATTGTATTTAATCTAAAATAAATATGAAGAATGGGTTCGATTTTGGGAAAATAGGGTTGTGCATATGTGTTGTGCAAGTTGGTTTCTTTGATCTTAGAGATTCTTGTGGTATATTGCTTTCAAGTTTGTTTTCCTTTATGTTATCTAAATGTCCGTTTCTGAAGCTTTTATATTGAATTCATTTTTGAGATGCTTAGGGTAATTGTGGAATCATCCATGATGGAATTCTTCATTGCTCTATCATGGTTCTTCTAGTATTTGGTCATTAGTTTATGCCGCAGAATTCATTATAATATGCTTTGTTGCTTATGATAAGATATACCTGTGCCTCTTTCCATTCCCCACTGTACTTCAACTCTTGTCAGATTGGAACGTATGCATACCCTACCTCTCTTTTTCTAAAGTCTCATGCATGCGATGATATTAAGATTATGTTATTGGCTTCATACCTTAGTAGTCTTTTCCCAAAACTCTCAACCATTTCATTAAATTTTATATCATCTTTTCCAGATCTAGTCTCTATGATCTTTAGTGCATTTATCATCAAAGTTTAATAGTGAGGGAGCCCCCTCCAGTTGGAAAGGACCAGTTTACAACCCATAGTGGTTAGTGGTTACCTCTATGGCCCTTTCCTAATCCTATAGGAATTTATGGAGTGCTAACAAAGTGGTAATACTAAATGGTTGTAATGGTGATGGATGCAGAGATTGTGTATCGAAAGAAACCTCAAGGTTGTGTAATGATAAAGAAATTGTGAAGTCTTCTTTTCACAATCTACTTATGAATGGTTCCTTTGGAGGCGAAGAATCCAAACTCATTGTTTTTGCAATGGCGGATAATCTTGTCGAAATGATACCTACAATTTCTACCTCTTACACGTCGTGTTTAGTGGACCAACAATCTAATCATTATGATAATTTTGCAAAAGATGCAGCTACTTTAGCAAGAATTTATTGTATTCAAATGAGCTATTTCTTCTAGAAAATCTGCTCCATTCTACGTCTGATTGTTCAACAAAATTTTCATTAGAAAAATTATATAGGGACATGGAAGAATTGTACAATAACACAAAACACAAAGATTGGATTTGTGAATTTGATAATTTATATAAATGAATCTTGTTGGAATTACAAGAGGGATGGCAGGAAAGAGTTGTAGACAAACTTAGGCCTTAAGCCTGAAAATTTTGTATAAGAAGAAATGTAAGAAATAAAATTTCAAGGTTTTTGCTTAATTCACACACACATTGTAGATATTCTAGATGGGATTTCAATGATTAACTTCTTTGATTAACATTCATGCTTTGCTTAATTAGTAGTACTAATCTTAATGGTTTTGATTAATCATTACTGCCAACATTAACCGTTTCGGTTTGGTATGTTGATTATTTCTATACCTACTCCTTGCTTATTACGAGATGGCGGTCATGAGAGAAGAATCATCAAAACTATGAATTTGATAATGACTAAGTTTGTAATGCATATTAGAGGAGGTTAAGTGAAAACCCAAGCAAATTAAAAAATGTGTTGGGTATAAATTCTTACCAAATCACACCTTTCAGAGACCACAAATTGTCCTTCATTGATGTGGTTGAAACCCTGTCCAGCGCAAACTCTATGAAATCCAATATTGGACTCAAGATATGATCAAAATGATATTTGTCATCACCTTTCTTACAGTCCAAACTATTATTATTGATTGCCATCTATTGCCTCTAAATTGCAGAAACTCTTTTATTATTCTTCTATTAGATTTGTTATGGCTTTCAGGCGATCTTCTATTACTTTGAATTTTTGAAATTATTCTATTAGATTTGTTATGCCTTTCATACAGTCTTCCATCTTGGAAACCAACATTAGATTTTCTCTTGGCATATCAATAGCCCATTTTCTGCAAAACACGATCACCATGCCATTACTACTAACAACAAGAGAACACAAAAAACACATAAAAAATGCAGTGACACATTCTCCATGAACGAACCTCCCTAATTCCAGAAGATGCACCAATGATGAGCATTGTTTCCCACCTCATATTCTCACGAAATATGTGGTGATAAGACCAAAATTGCATCTTCATCAGTGCCAATGGAGGAAACACCACTTATAATAAGACTATGTCCATGGGAGGAAACATAAAATTTAGAATGCACTGTCGGAAATCCATCTTGTTACTTTGTTATTTTTTCTCCATTGAACCTAGAAGAACTATGATAATTTGAACACAACGGAAAACTTTCAAAGCAAGAGTAGAATTTGTTTTTAACCAGAATGAGTAGATTTTTTTATATAAATATAGCGTGCCCGTTCGCAAACAAAATAGGGATTTTACAAAGTGTTTTGAAGCTTTCTAAGGGTTGTTGATACATCATTTGATCTGCATTCCTACTATAATAGTATTCATTGTAATATTCACATAATTTCCCCATTCCAGAGCTCTTATAACTAAAAATTCGACAAAAATGTAGCATTAAGTATTTACATTTGTATTGTGACATTTAAAAAATAGTAAGAAATACTACAAAAACTAAACATCCATTGGCGTTGGACTGTTCAAGCCCAGGCTAGTGGAGACTTCTTCGTTGCTCTGGTTCAGGTCTAGCTTAGTAGAGTCCTCATCATTGCTCTTGTTTCTCTCCTCCACCTTGAGCTTCAACTGTTCAATTTGTTGCCGTAACGCATCCACTTCATCCTACAATTGGCAAATATGTTCCTTCTTTTCCAACTGCCTCTCCTGCATAGTCAGGTTCTCCTATTGTTGTTGGTGTATTCTATGTTGCATAACAATTATTCCTTCCCTTAATTCCAAGTAGTCTTGCACACAATTGATGCAGGTTGACTGATTTCTCCTACCAACCATAGAATTTCCCACTTGTTGCCCCCCTGACCTCGACCCACGACTTCCCAAGAGCCCGACTGGGAACTATCCTTTACACTTTGCACACTTGAATCCATCTTCCGACTTCCAATAATGTCACAGACCCTTTTGTCGTTCCCACCCGACTCCAAGATGCTCTTGACCCACTGATCCAGGAACCAACCGTCCACCACCATGTTCACCTCACTGGCCTCCAACGAAGCCCCAAGGTTCTGAACCAGTACACCCTCATAGTCCAGCAAATTAACAACCTTCTCACCTACAACTTTCTCAATTTCGTTCATTTTCAAATAGACTTCCCTATGTGGGTATACTCTCTAATTATCCTCGAGGTTCTTATCCAGAACCCCCTCCCAACTAAACAAATTAATAACACCCAACGCAACATCCCTCACCCAAGCAACTACACTCAAACCTGCAGCCCCCTTAAGTTTCCCAACTGAAAAATCAGGCACACCCAATGCCTTGAGTTTCTTCCCTTCATCCCAGACCCAACCACTGACTCGTAGCAACCTCAACTTTAGCCGCTAGGCCTTTGCAGAGGCCACTTGAGCAGAAAAGAACCTTAAACCATAAAAACTGAACATATCGTTATTCCTTAAATAACAGATGCAGGACTGTGTGATCATGCAGTACCATGGGAAGGAACTGCTGGAGCTGAGATCCCGATGTACCTCCAAAAATTCCCAGTAGTCCACCATTATTTCCCAGCTATGCTCCTGGTCCATCATTCCCATCCTAAGCTTCCTCCCACGAGTGATCAGGGTGGTTCTGTTTACAAGAATTAAACGCTTCAGTGAATTCCCCATTATCCTGCAACCACCCAAGGTGGTGTGACAGCCTTTGCACCATGATCTAGGGCATGGGAGTTGAATCCACATGCATTGAACCCTTCCATGCACAAGTGATGGTCACAAACGCGTCACAACTGGAAGCAAAGGAAGCTCCTACCACATGACTCCAGGACAGGCCAGGACTCACATGGAGTGATGTGACAGGGCTCAAGGTGCACGGGGATGAGGTGGCCTGGGGAGGGGAACATGATGATAAGGAGGGGAGGTGGGACGAAATGGAAGAGGAGAGAAACAAGGAGAAATATAAGAGAAAGGCAGAGGGAAGGGACGGGGGGTTAAATACGTAAGAGGGGAAATAAAGGGAGGGGGAGGGGAGGGGAAGGAAAGAGGCAGGGCTAAGGGGGGGAGGAGAGGCCAATAAGCCAACTTAAGAAGAAGAAAAAAAAGCAAAATCCCCAATTCTAATGTTTGCTAATTTTCTTGCAAAACTAAGAGTAACATCTTCGACCCAAAACTTGAAGCTCATAGACATAATTATGGGATGATAGTCATGCCATCAACCTCGTTCACAATGCTCCTTTCTTCTCTCAACTGGAAGTTATGGTTTGCCTGTTTGTCAGCTTTTTGATTATTTCCTTTGAGAATACGGAAGAAAGACACCAAATGGAAAGAGGGAATCAACCCTTGGGATCTCTTGATAATTTGGTTTAAGATAGTATTTTTAGTTGATGAAGCATAGATCATATACCTAATGATTATCATGGAGTCCCCTAATACTTGTATTTTTTTAATGCCCTTCTTTTGAGCCAATGTGAGGCCTAGGAACAAGCCATACACTTCTGCTTGGTTGTTTTTCTTCCTTCTAAGCCCCCAAGCATATCTATATTCAATGATTCCTTCTGAATTAATGAGAATCCCTCCCCCTCCTGCCACCCCAAACAAGCGTAGATTTTGCACATAATTGCACAAAGTGATAGACTTGTTAGGCCATGCAAGATCTATGTTATCTCCAATACATGTGTAAAGGAAGGAATATGCAAGGATCCATGTAACGTCCTTAGGAATTATCGACGTGTTATGGTTTTCTCTTGTCTCTTCAATTTATTTGGTAATTTAAAACAAATTTAAATGTTTTTGATTGAATTCCATTCCCATCAAAATCGTTGAGAGTTTTATTTCAAAGATTGGTTTGAGCGTGATGAAAATTCTCTTTGATAAGAGCCTTAATATTATTTAAATTTGTGTTAGTTTGATTGTAAATGTGGAGCATTCCGGATTTCATGATTAAATAATTTTTTAACTTTCTAACTTGATCATAATAAGTTATACACACAGATCCTATGTTAGTTATGAGGTTGTATAACATAATCCTTAAGTATTTTTAAAGTTATTGCAGTATGTTTATTGTTATATGTGTGTGTGTGTTTTTATTTTATTGTATAGTATGTTTATGTTTATTGTAAGGCCTTTTTTTTTTTTAATTCAAGATTAATTCATTTAAATTTACGTAGATAGTATATCAGTGTTCCACGGGGACTCGCCTCCCCCCCTAGGGGTCTAGTTTCCTCGCTCCCCCACGCTCCGGGGACTTGGGACTGGTAGGGACGTATCCCCGCGCTCCCAAATGAGGAAACTCAGGGGACGTGCCAGGGAAACGTTTCCCATCCCTGAGGGCGTTTCCGAAAGGGGGACATGGGGCCATGGGGGGCGTTGGGGGGATGAGAGGGGGACGAGGGGGGGCGAGAGGGGACGAGGGGGGACGTGGCACACCTTTAATGCATTAAAAACCATTTTAATTAACTAAACGCTGAACTTAATCTTTAATTAAGAGTTAATTAACGTTTAGGGTTTTGGAAAATCGTTGTTTCATGTTATAAAACCAGCATCCTGAACCATGAACAACACACTCACAGCCTTTGCAAGTTCGATGAGCACTCCACTCACAGTGTTGGATTTCATTGTTCGGATTCATCATTCCAGAACTCCTCCCTCCCTCTGGTCGAGCGTCCTACAAGTAGTAGCTGACAGCTCCCATCGAGCATCGTGCGAGCAACACCTCCCTTCAAGCATCATGCGTGCAGCCTGCGTGCAAGGAGCAGATTGCTACAGCTTAACAGGTTAGTAACAGTTTATTTCATGAGATTTTGCCACTGCCGCTTGCGTAAGAATGCTTTTGGACAATCATCACAACGTCTGTCTCAGAGCAATGTCAACCAAACTTGAGTCTTGACTGTGCTGAAGAGTGTGAGTTGAATGCAATGTCTCAATGTGTATATATTGTAATGAGTCATGACCCTTCTTAATGTGTATATATTGTAATGAGTCATGACCCTTTGCAATTCCACGATGGAATCCATGAAACAGAAAAATAAATTTTCTTGCTCTAGAACTTCGTTGTAGTAACTTAAAGTTTTATGTCAAGAACTAGTTTGGTAATTAACAAGCCTCTCAGGTTGAGTCGAAGTGCCAAAAATGACTTATTAAAATATTTTTTACACTAGGTTGACAAGATTTGAAATACGATTATTAAGCTATATCAGTCCAATGGGTTAGATCTATGGAAGATAGGCAGTTTAAGTCCACGTCCCCAAAAATGGCTTCTTTTGCCACTAAGTTAGCAAGATCTCAAATTAAATTGCATAGTATATTTAATAAACAGTGCCTATATCATTATTGATTGTATTAGGAATTGTATACAAAAGGTAAATTACCTAAAAAAAGTCTGTGAATTAATACAATTTGTTGAAAGTAAGCTAGGAAAACCAAGACCTTGAATCGGTTCAATATGGGCTCTCCCCGTTCGTGGTGATAGTAGGTTTAGGAAAAGAGCCTACTATCACATGTTTTGAAAAGTGGATCTGATTGTTTTGTTTCCAGGAACCAATTAACCACAAGTACGGAAGTGGAACATCAATATGGTTTAAACTTTAAACTTTAATCATCATGTATGATCATTGATGTATGATTATAAATTAGAATTTTAAATTTATTATTTTATATGATATTATAAATTTGGATAATGTCAAATGATATTCATATCAATGATCATGCTTTGCAGCTTTTCAATTCAAACCAAATTGTCATAGTGGACTCAATTAATAAATTATATTTTATATTTATAAAATTTTAAAACCCTGACGCTCCCCCACGTTTCCTAAAAAATGGCAGGGAGCTTTTGCATAGGCTACTCCCGCGCCCTCTCGCTCCCTCGCCCCCTTGTCCCGGAACCTTGGTGGGACATTGAATATATACAATACTAAATTTTCATGCTAAAATCAGAGGTAGAATATATACATTAGTAAAGTTTTTATTATAAATAATTTGATGTTATTTTATGATGATTTTTGTTATTGTAAGGTTTTTTTTTAAAGATTAATTCATTTAATTTAAACAAATAGAATATATACATTAGTAAAATTGTTTAGTGGAGGTTACTTTCTTGTCCCACAAAATAAGGATATCTCACACATCAATTTGGTGTTTATTATTATTATTATTTTGGTGTTTATTTATTATTTAATTTAAATTGAGATCTACAAGCCACCTCAAAGTGGGTAGGTGCAGTTCTCTCTAAAATGATATGCTAAATGAGAGTAAGGGAGAGAGATTTTAAGGGAGAGAATAATGGTGATGGTGGTAGAGAGATGTGATGGAAGGGCAAAAACTAAAGAGAGAAAGGAAGAGAGATGGGTGAGAGAGAAAGAAGGGACAAGGAAAGAGGGGAAGATGGAGAAAGAGAGAGGAAGTGAGGGGGGCATGAGGGTGGATAAAGGTGGGAAGGGTGTTGAGCGAGGGAGGGAGGGCGGAAAGGAGGGAGAGACAAAGCTTGGGTGAAGGGATGGTAGGGGGAATTGTTGTGAAGGAGGGAGGGATAGGGAAGGAGAGGGGGGAAGGTGGATAAAGAAGGGGAGAGAGGGAGGAAGAGAGAGATAAGGAGGAGAGAGGGGAAGATTGAGAGAGATAGGGAGGAGTGTGTAAGAGTGAGAGAGGAAGGGGAGAAGAAGATAGGGAGGGGAGGTAGAGAGATAGATAGTCAAGGAGAGAGAGAGATTGTGAGAGGTGAAGAGTGAGAGGGAGAGAGAGTGAGGAGGCAGAGAGAGTGAGGAGGTAGAGAGAGATAGGGATGAAGAGAGGAAATGGCCTAAATTTGATGGTGTCGGAGAGAAAAATGAGATGATTTTGTTTCCCATGAATAAGCCTGTGTTTGGGACCAAAAGGAAGTCACATATACATACTTATCTAGAGCACAATGAGGGCTCCAGATTGTAGCAATTAGCTGTCATTTGCTCTAATATATTCTCTACACTGAAGGAGATGCACTTGCGCACTGAGATTGGAGGGTTTGAGTTCATTCCCAAGCCTCCTCCCACATATTACAAGAATCTGAGAAGTAGAGTTTAAAATGTGTTCAGTGAGAAGCTAATGGAGGAGTGCCCGGAGTTTGGGGTTTTGGTGGATATGGATGATCAAGAAGTGCTCTTGTAGATTTGAAAGTTATGCTTTCATAATCTAACAAGTACATAAAAGTGAGATCATCCCATTCTATGAGTATCTTGTTGGGTAAACAATGATTTAGGTCCACATCAATATGAGCAAAGGTGACAAGAGCCTGTGAAATGCAATCTTCATCTATTCTATCAAAGCAACCTAGGGAGTTTCTAATAACTTCAAGTAAATTGTCAAATACCACAAGTGAAGAGGAAGATTTGGAAGTTTTACGCGTAATTGATTTGTAGTGATAATTATGGAGATTTGTCAAATTTTAGGAGCCATAGTTGAAAGAAAAGGCTTGCTCTATCTAAAACTAAGGTCCTTCAATGAACACTTTTGGAAGATCCTTCATAGTTTTAAAATTCACAATTAAAAAAACCCTTGGAGTAGAGGAGAAGTTCATATTTAGGAGTCTTGGTTGATTCAACCACCTAGAAAGTGTTGATACAAATTTATAAATTCTAAAGAAATGTTAACAACCTAGTCTTCAATACATCCTTGAAGGAATAGGGTTCAAAAGCGGAGGGTGCATTGGCACCTATGGCTCATCCAAAAGTTTTAAGAGAAAATGCATTATAACATCCTTGTTGATGACATAATATGTTATAAGGAAACCTTCGATGGATTTACTTCCCATAATATGTTATAAGGAAACCTTCGATGAATTTACTTCCCACATGTAGAAACCTCTAATGATTTGTTGGGATACACTCCTTCTCTTGCATTTGAGAGTTTGGAAAACCTTATGTGCATGCATTCAACAATGGGCTATGTTCGTGGCGAGACGAACTTCCCAAATATTTATTCCTTTAATGTACCTTTGCACCTTTAGGGGCAATTGATAATTTTACTTTCAATTATTTTATCTCTCTATATAAAGTTTATCTAAAATTATGTTACTTAATATGGACCTTGAAATATTTATTTATGGTTGCATTCTTTTGTTATTAATAATTAATTTGAAATACCAAATGTCAACTCTATGTTGGACATGGAATGAATTACACATCTCATTCATACTGTGATGTAATATATATATTATTTTCGATTGCATATGTCAATTCCATATTGAATAGTGGAGGAATTACAAATATCTTAGATCTCCCTCATGCAAACAATTTTTCACTCTCAATTACATTATCTCTCTATATATAGATACGATTTAAAATTAAGTTGGATATTGAAGTATTTTTTATGGTTAACATTGAAATATTTTTCAGATAGCATGCAAACCTAATTTTATATTTTTTAATATATAATATTATCACTCCCAACTCAGAAGTTTCTTGCAAATTTGGGTGAAACTTCTAGTTGTTCTGAACACTCGTATCAATATTCCTATTGTTCCCTTGTTCCCAGCATAGATCCACATTAACCCCAAGTCTATCAACCTCTGAGAGGAATCAAATCCCTTGAGTTGCAAACCTCTTTTAGAGTGTAAAACTTAAAGATTCGTGCCTCAAGAGATTTGATCCCTCTTGGTGCTTGATATATCCGGGGTTAAGATGGATCTATGTTGGTATATGTGTGTGGATCTATGTTGGTTTTTTGTGTGTATGTGTGTGTTGCGTGCCATGCGTTAATTCCATGCTAAAGAATGAAGAAATTACACCTCTTTCATTTTGACCAACATACCAATAAACAATGTTAACCATAAGTTTTTATTTTTATTTTAAAGAATCAAATATATATATATATAATATATATATAAGTGGAAAATACATGTTAATGGGATAAGCAATGTTTTACTTCAATTATTTTTCTCTCTCTATATATATGAAGTTGATAAAATTATTTTACCTAAGGTGGGCATTGAAATATTTTAAATATATAGATAAAACTTTCTTAATCTATATATAGATATTTACGAAATTGATATTGGGATTTTTTATTTTTTCTCTGTAAGTTGAATTTTGTATTTCCTTCGAATTTCAAATTACATCACTGATGTATCGTGATAACCATGCATCAAAAAATAAACTAGCCTCAATCCACCACAAGGGAAACTAGATTTATTAGCCAATAACAAAGTAGACAAAGTAACAACAAAAATGAATTGCTACCAATCATAGCAGTTTCTTATCACAAAAAAACTACAAGGAAACATGTAGAGATAACAGACTCAAGAGTCAAACAATGTCACGGGAGCAAGGTCACTTGCACTTGTTCCAACTTATGTAGAAGGTTTGGATTCACATTGGAGATGACTCTCCATGTGGGCCAAGTGAGCATCTAATCTCTCTCGGAAATACCTGTGGTGGTGTTGTACTCTCCAAATATCATTCAAGAATGAAATGATATCATTCATGTCTTAATGTTGTTCCTTTATAACTCAGCATAACAGGTTCTTTAGATGTCGACGTAAGGTGATGGAGTGCATGTATAGGTTCCTTCATCCCCTAGTATGACTAGGGTCAGGAAGCTAATGGGAGACCTCTGCCATAATTTCTATATCCAGGTAGGCATGATGATCATGGGTAACATTTGTCTCAAGCCGATGAATTTACTCTTGGATGCTAAGAGAGGTTATTGAATGATAAATCATTGTTACTTCTTGGGCCTGGGACTGAGCGTGCGGTTGGCCTTGCTAGCCACGCCCATCAATCCCTCTACGATTATGCATCCTTTGTCTAGGAATTGCCACCAAAAATGTTAGAAACCAAATACAACAATTATGCATAATACCAACTCTCCCAAGAAATACCCAAGAAACCAATGCTCTATCAATAATAAAGAGACAACAAAAATTCTTGTAGAGGCGCCAAGTTCCCCCCAAATCCATAACAAATCATAAAATAACAGATGCCAAAAGACTCACTATGATCTTGACCCCAAGCAACCACACAACAATAGGAAGAAAGACACTTATCCAACCCAAGTCGAAGGGCGGGAAAGCAAAGGTACAAAGCCATGACACATCCGTTAAGGAATGGACAGGACAAGGCTTAGGATTTGACACGGGAACCACCAACAAAACATAGGCTAGGGGCCACAACTGAAAATAGAGCAATGAGGTAATAATATGAGCCACAATAAAATTTACCAAACCCCCAATGAGTAAAACCTAATGGAAAACAAAGAGAAGAAAGGAGATCATTACCCATCTAACGCTACATGGGAAGACAAGAGTCAACAAAAGCCATGATCGAGGTAGTTGAGTGGAGGCATCGACACATTCCATAAATTTAGGTTGAAACCTCCACATTAACCCCCTTTGTAGTTCCTTTACCATTCCATATGCACCTACAACATGCCCATCCACCACTTCAAACACCCAACATTCACTCCCAAACTCCAAAAGTAGGGGAAGTCGAAGGCCAGCCTGGGTCATGGCGTCTTTTGCTCTATAGGCAAGTGAACCTCCCATTGGGAAAAATCAAATTTCATGACATATTTCAGTCTCACGGATCACAAATTAGGGTGTCTCAAAGAAGGGCATAGGGAAATTTACTCCCACCAGTGGTGGGGGTGCACTCCTACTAGAACATAAATTACAAACTCCACTCAAGATCATTGCAAGTTGTGGGGGTGCACTCCTACTAGAACATAAATTACAAACTCCACTCAAGATCATTGCAAGTTGTGGGGGTGCACTCCTACTAGAACATAAATTACAAACTCCACTCAAGATCATTGCAAGTTGAGGTGCATTAAAAACCAAAATGGATAATCGCAAGAGAGTAAATATTGCATCCCACCTACATGGGAAGGGCAGGCCACGTCACACCCCCCCTAATTGCAACGAGAGGCAACGGGGTGATGGGTGCCCCTCCCAATCCCTTTTGACATATGTCCCATCACCCTCATCATGGAGATATTGAAATATTTATTAACATGGATATTGGAATATTTTATTTAAGGTTGACATTGATATATTTTTAGATAATTAAGGAATTGCACTTCTCCCTCATACTTAAACGTGAAAATATTTAAAATTATATATTTTCAATTACTTTATTTCTATATAAAATTGATATAAAACTATATTACTTCAAATATAAATTGAAATATTTTATTTATGGTTGACATAAAAACATATATTTGTTAAAATATTTTTTTATTTAAATATCACATGTCATCTCTATCTTGAATGAAAAGTGAGTGTAATATCAATATTATTTTAAATCCTCGGGATTACATATTTCTTTTTTAGTGGGTGTAATACCAATATTATTATCCCTGCCACTCACGACAAGGTGGGTATAACTCATTCGTTATCAGTTGAACATTGAATTAATTTAACGTTGAGAAAAAATCAAACAAATCATTTATAAAGTTCACATTGCAAAACACATATAATTATTTTTTAAAATTTGTTTAATTTTATTTATTAAATGTTGATTGGTTCAAAGAGCACAAGCCCTTTATTATAATCATTGCCCTAGGTCACGGTTTCTCAAGCCATAGGTCAACCCTGAGTCTTTTAATGAAACTCAAGCCACTTTAACAATAAAAATAAAAAACAATATATTTACAAAAATATTTAAAAATCTATTTGTCTAAATTAACTTTTTTTTTAATGAATATTTATCGATATAAAGATTTAGTATTTTGTTAAATATCCTTTATATTAATAATTATTACAAATTAATAATTTTTTATTTTGTAAATTTCAAATTGATACTTATTAATATTTAAAATAAAAATTTAATATACCAACAAAATGAAGTTTAATATATTACTATATACATATGACAATTCTAAAGACCAATACCAATAGAATTGTCTTAAATTGCCCCTTTAATTTATTTGAAATGATATTAATAATGTATCATTATCTAGATACATTGTAATCTAAAACATTCTTTTATAGTTTTATTAAATATTATTATCGCTCCCAATTTGTCTTTTCTTGCAAATTTGGATGAAACTTCTAGTTATTTTGGGCACTCATATCAATGTTCCTAACATTGACAAGATAGCTTCCAAAAGAAATTGTAGCTATGGATTCTATAATATATTCCTAAATAATAAACTACTTTGAAAAACATATAAAACTAATTGAAGGCATGTTTATTGGTTGCCTCATCTTGAGTGTCGATGGTTGATTCAATAACCACTTTGACAATTTTTGCTTTCTAATATTTGATGGGCAATTTTGTCCTCTTTTAGAGCTCCATAATGAGAGTTAATGGACTCCAGATGATTTGTTGTCATTCGTTGACCCCATTTAGATAAATTTATAACCACAACTAGTAGCATAACACAATCCATCTCAAAGAGAGAGAATTATCTTTTCAATTGAACAAATGTTCCCATCACTAAAGCAAATTTGAGAGACTATCAAAATTTCCTTTTCCTTGAGCCTACATGTGAGTGTAGCAATTTCTCATGCCAATATTCCTTAGAGTTACCAACAAGAAGTGTCCACAAATTCAATGCATGCAAAGGTAAATGAAAATCCATGTAAGTGGAGAGAGGCAGTTCTTGCACCTTTGCTTGACAACTTTACCTTGTACTGAGTGTTAGATTTTTGAATCTCTGATCTCAAAAGAGTTCTCTTGTTAAATTTTGATCACAAGCACATAAGAATCTAGTTGAGACAAAGAAACAACTTTAGCAACTACAAGCTTACAACAAAAGAGAAAGAAGACGAAATGGTAGACCACTCTTTAGATGAAAGAGATGAAAGGACCAATTTGAATTATGGTGTGCCAATAGTCTAATGGAATTTCCGTATTGTATTGCATGCCATGAGTACATATTTATAACACTCTATTGAATAAAAGAATATTGTGCTCTTAGGTCTAGTTCCTTAGTGCATGTACATGTAAGAAAAAACAAGCTCCCCCTTAGTTTCAAATTATTAGCCTGAGAAGGGAGTTAACTAGTGAAAAATGCAGTTAGAGCCATAAATAGAGTTAGGCAACACAAAATAGAGTGAGAGTTAAAGTAAACATAATGTTATTGCACTATGATGCCATGTCATGATCTTGGCAACCACATGTTATCCTACATGTTAGTACCTTCTGAAAATGGACATGTTATAAATAGGCCACTTGCTAATAATAAACAAACATATTATAAATGGCAATCCTCTTGAAAATGGAAAAATTTAGGAAAATATGTGTGTGCAACAACACCCCCTTGCCCCCCCTAGAAGCACAACTAGGGTCTGCACAATAAATGAATCCCAACAATTTGCAACCATGTTAAGTACCAATGTACACAACAACTATGCAAAACATAATATGAAAAAATGTGAGGCGGAGAGGCTGAAAAATATTGCTCAGTGGAGGTATTTGTGAATATGTTTGTAACTTCCTCTAAAGAAGGACAATGTTACAAATAGATGGCCCAATCATGGATATTCCCTTTGATCTATCTTATCCCATCATGTGAGAAGCACTTGGATACATGTCAAAACTTGTACTTATTCACAATAGTAGTGAGTGCTCATGGAGCACCCCCAAACTGAAATATGGTTCTTTATGGATTGGCATAATGAGTCACTAGATCATCAGTTGCTTGTAGAGTTTCTTGTTCCCATTTTGTTCTAAGATCTAGATTTTCAATATCACACTCATGCTCATCTAAATCATAATCATAATTCAGATCCAAAGAGTACAAAGAATCATCTTTGAGATCACTAACATGAAGATGTGTAGAAGTTGCAATAGGTTCCTCTTAGAATGCATACAAGAGACCTTCTTCCATTTGACACTTTTTTCTTTGTTTTCTTCTTTTGCATGTGTTAGAAACATAACATAATTAGATTGAGGAACAAAATGAGAAAAATATATATAACCTGGAATGGTGATCCACCTCCCCAAGTACAACTTTGGAACCATTCAAAATCTTAGAGATAAGCACTAAATCTAGAGTGAATTCTACTTTCTTGTTCTTGAATGAGTGACATGATAGTTCAAGAGTAAATTCATGGATAATGTTGGAACATACGAGACATTTTGAAAGTTTCCATAACTAAGATATAGTCTACCTTAACCATGTGCTTTTGCATGAATATTGTCTCCCATTAAAATGTGAGGATTGTTGCAAGATTCCAAAGACTAAAAAATATGTTTTGAAGCAGCCATGTGATGAGAGGCTCTAGAATCTAAGATCCAAGCATTAGGTGAGGAATAAGGAGCAATCAAAACATGGAAATTACATTGATATTCGATTAGATTATCTCCATACTTCTTCTCGACATTATCTAGCATGCAACCTCCAAGGTTATGTTGCTGAAAAAATTATGCTATAAGATGAATGATCTTCTTCATGCATGAACTCTCTAGATGAAATACTCTATTAAATAGCTACACTTTATTCTCTCCTTTTTTCACTTTCTTTCCTTGGAATTAAAAGACTCCTCAATGGTTTCATTGTTTTCTCCCTTCTTATGATCAAGATCATTCTAATATTTTGATTTCTCCTTGTTTTTCTATACTTCAAGTGCACGAGCCTTGGAATGCTTGAGACAACCCATCCGTATCAGCTTATTTTGATACTGTATGAGTAATTCAATGAAGCCATTTAAAAAAGGCATCTTTTAAGCCTTTCCCATTGATAGCCTTGCAGTATGAAAAAAAGAAACAAAGATAGAATACTGAGTAACTAGCTTAGAAAGAATAGAGAAGATTAGTTGACCCTCTTTCCTATCAATACCATATACCTTGAATTGTTGAAGCAAAGTCTTAAACTTGGAGAATTATTCCTATAGGTTGTCAAAACTACTTGGGCTCAATAATATGAGCTCATTCTCCACTTGTTGTCATCTTAGTTCATTCTACTCCTTAAACAAACCCTCCAATGTGGTCCATAAGTGTTGAACAATATTCTACATGGAAAAGCAAATTTGGACATATAGACAAGCATAACAAACCATAAGCTTCAATTATCCTATTGAAATATTTTGCCTTCTCTATAGCTAAATTAGGCTTTGTTTTTGTTCCCATAGTAATACAATAAAGGCCTTTGTTTCTTCATGGAAGCAGAACATTTGGATTCCATTCAAAGTAATTGAATTAAGTAGATCATTGATATGGGCTCGTACATTCTCTATGTGTTATTCAATCCTATGTCACCTACAATGAAATATATGTGCTTATTCTTACAAGCTCACCTATGCCTTGATACCATGTTATATTTTTGAATCTCTATATTATAAAATCTTTCACTTGTTAGATTTTGATCGCAAGCACAGAAGAATCTAGTTGTGACAAATAAACAACTCTAGTAATTTAAAACTTAACACAAAATAGAAAGAAGAGAGAATGAGATGCCCCTGTTTAAACCAAAGAGATAAAGAGATCAATGCAATTTCTTATATAGTATTAAATGTTATGAGTACATATTTATGACACTCCCTTGTAGAGAGGAACATTGTGCACTAGGTGTGGTTCCTTAGTTCATGCACATGTAAGCAAAAGTAAATCCCCCCCTTAGTTTTAGTTAACTAGGCCAAGAATGGAGTTAGATAGTTAAAAAATGGAGTTAGAGCCATAAATAGAGTTAGTATCCCAAAGTAGAGAGAGAACTCAAGCAAACATAACTAGGCAAGTGAAGTGCACTTTCCCTCCTAGAAAGTGGGGTCTAACCTATTTACCAATGGTGGTTTATGATCCTACGGTATTTGCGACCCATGGTATTACATATTATGCATGGGAGGAAAATGCATGGAACTCTAATACATCTGATTCCAAAAATAGGACTAAAGTCTCATGGATAAAGTGTATCCAAGAATAAAAATATAAGGGGAGAAGGTAAACTCTAAGAATAAAATTGAAGTCTTTATGGATAATTGGGCACTTGCCTAATAGGAGGACAAGGATAATGCTATTGGACAATGGTTCCATGTCACTGACACATGTCATCTTGCATGGAAGTATCTGTTAAAATGGACATGCTATAAATAGGTCACCCACTAATAAAAGATCTACTATAAATAAACATAACATAAATAGTCCTCCCAAATAATGAAATGGTAAGAACATGTGCATCTACACCAATAATGAGTAGAAATAAATATGCTCCATGTGCCAAAAACATATAGTTACACAACTATTGCAGGGTAGTGTAGTCCCATTCAAGTGGAAATTATGTTTTTAGAAAAATTGCAAATTGATATATGAAGTAGAAAAACTTCATTTGTATTTCAACGTTACGAGTCAAACAAATGTATAGTTATAATGTATAAAAACACTTTAATAAATGATAAGTGCGATTATTTATTTATTTTCTTATTGATATTATTTCTACTTCAATGTTAACGAGACTCTAAAGAACACACATTTTAAATTTATTTCAACAACATATACGCAAAGACACAACTATTCTCTTTAAATTCCATAGTACATTGAGGAAGATTATTTAGTTTGTGTCATTGATACCCTTTAACATAGCAAATTTCTATTTATGTAAACTCTCTTAAATCTTTTCTCTTCTTCTTATAATGATATTTAACATATGAACCCATTACTTCATTACCTACAAATTAAATGGTGGTGTATAAACTCCGTGGAGGTTAATTATAACAATTCCACATTGCATACATGATCATGAAAACCTTTGAGAAGCAATGTCTATAAGTATGCTAGATTTGGTAATCAAGTTATCTGTTAGGATTGTCATTTTCAAGAAATTGGTTTAACCTTGACTTCGGGCCAATACAAATATTCTTGTTCCCATGCATATCGAGGGGGATTTCAGTGAGTTCTCTTTAGGTCTAGAACATAACAGTTAGTTGTAATGTAGTGGTGTATCAACTCCATGGAGGTTAATTAGAACAAGTCTGCCTTGCATACAGGATAATGAAAAACCTTTGAGAAGCAATGTCTGTGGTTAATTAGAACAAATCTGCATTGCATACAAGATAATGAAAAACCTTTGAGAAGCAATGTCTGCATGTATGTTAGATTTGCTCATCAAGTTATATGTGAGGATTATCATTTTTAGGAAATTAGATTGCCCTTAACTTCAAGACAATACAAATATTCTTACTCCTTTACATATCGAGGGGCTTTCAATAAGTGCTCTTTGACTCTAGAACATAACAATTAGTTGTAATACAATATATGAGGCATTTATCAAGAAAAAAAAGAGTTGATATCTGTCTAGTAATATTTTTAATAGAGAAATGTTTATGTCCTAAATATATATAGGAGTATGAATTTAGTAACTAGTATTTTGTAAAAAGTATGTGAAAAAAGTGTTGTGAACTATTTTTACAAATATTTTTTGTTAGTAAAGAAAGAAAAAAAAGTTGTACAATAAACACGCTCACATCTCAACTAAAAAAATAAATTATTATTGTTAATAAAAAGCATTATTTCTTTTGTAATTGCTTTCATTTAAATAGAAATGATTATTAAAATAGAAATGATCAAATCATAATTTATAATATAGTAAAATTTATATAATGAAATCAACTTCTCTGTATTAAGCAACTTTAAAAATAATTTTTATTATTTTACCCTTTAAAACCATATGAATATGTGTCTCTTTATATAAATTAAATCAAGATATTACGGCAAGCAATTCAATTTATTTTAGGAATGTAATACATGAGGTGTTTTTCAAAAACTTAAAATAATGAACACCATATAAGCCAATTTTGGAAAGAAATATCTTTAAAGCAATAGTCTCATGTTTGAGAATTTTTTTAAAACAATTTTCTTAAAATTTAAACCAATTTTCTTAAAAACTTCCATATATAATTTATGGGACCCAAGGCGTGTTTATGGAACAAAATGTGTATATCTTTAATGTAATAATGTTTTTGGAACAAAATGTGTATATCTTTAATCTAATAATGACCTATGTAAGGCATTTCTTAAAAAAATTATATTTTTAAATCAGTAATGTAATATGTAAAGTATGTTTCATCCAAAAAAAATGTATATCTTCAAATCAATATAAAATATAAGCCATTTTAGAAAAGTTGCATATCTTTAAAACAAACAATAATGTCTATATAACATTATTATTAGATATTTTTAAAATAATTGTGTACATATGAATACTAATATAATATTTGGGTTATTTTTTAAACAAAATGGGTTTAGTTTATAGCAATGGGTTTATTTTAAATGGTTAAAAAAATATTATTAAAAAAGTTGTTTATTTTTTGAAACACAAAAATAGTTTATGAAGCATAAGAATTTTTAGGGAAAAATGTATATATATTTTAATCTAAAATAAAATTAGACGTTTAAAACAATAATATAATGTATCAAACTATTTTTAAAAAATCAATTGTATATATGTAAAATAACATATAATTTATGACACATTTTTTAAATAAAATGTAATATATATTTAAAAAAAAACAATGTCATATGAGACATTCTTCTAAATAAAACTATATATTAAAAAGTAACAGTGTAATTTTTTCGGCGTTTTCCAAAGAAAGATCATATATTTGTGAAAGAATCACATGAGAAATTTTTCTAAATAAGTTATTTCTTTAACATAATAATGCAGTGTATCAACCATTTTTCTAAATAATGGTGTGCCTTTAAAGCAAAGAGAAGCTATTGAGATTTGTTGAATGTCTCATTTTAATCACCCTAATCCCTTATTGCCGAAAAGCTTATTAGATCTAAGTTTTCAAAATTAATGCAAATAAAACCATGTTTATCTTACATATTACAAAATACGCCAAGGAAAAACATTACGAAAAAGGCTATGGTGATATTCATCCACTAACCTCGAGACTTGTGAAAGCACAATATGTTAATGCTTTTGGCTACGAAAACATCAAGATATGCTAAACTTTTGACCGAATATATACACTTTCTTCAATATTTAGTCGTAAAGCACATTTCAACACACTTCAAGAAGAAGATGATTTATATATATATATGTATTAGATATATTATATATATATATTATATAATATAATATATTGTTATATATATATTATATATATATATTATATATATATATATATATCTATTATATTATATACTATTCTCTGTTACATGAGAGTTGTTTTTGCTTTGTCTGGTTGATAAAGTAAGCGGAAAGGAATCACAACCTTTTGTGATTCTTACCTACACTTCCCATAATATTCAAAGTCATGCAATATTCAACAATAAACAATAATATATATGATGTCAAGGAAATTGACATTATATTGAAAAATTAAAATGCACGTGTGTACAACGAAGGCTAGAAAAAAAAATAAAAAATAAAAAAAATCACACTCCCAGCGCCGATCAAATTAAGCATATTGTCGATTGACTACGAACGTATGGTAACATTGAAAGAAATAATGTATTCTTACTGGTTTCAAAATCACAAAGCTCACGAGCGGCAAAGATAGAAACAAGAGACAATGACTTCAAAGCTTCAAACTTATCTCTTGTACCAACAACTGTCAGATACGAGCAATTGTCAACAGGGAAGCATCACATCAATTAATTTGGAATGTAATATATTGAGATGAAGAGAATTCTTGTGAATAACCATGACATCAAATCATTTGGAACATAATATTTGATAGTTGTGTTCAATGTTTGCTACAAAAATTAAGAAAAATATTTTTAAATCTATCATAGATGTCACAAATGTAATAGATGAAAATGTGTGGGCACTAATTCACCCAGGACAACACTGCTCTTTGCATAGACATTACAATGCAAGACAATGAAATTTTTTTGCCTTCTAATACAATTATCTTCATAATGTCCATAGAAGCAAGTTATGATATATGTGGACAAGGCAATATCAAACCCTATTTTATTTTTATTTTTATTTTTTTATCGTATACTAGACTAGCTAAAATATCTATTCAACAGCCCAAGTGACTCAAAATTATTCTATAGAGCATGATAAAATCAATTGTTGCAATATTTGAGATCTCTTGAAGTCACAAACACCATAAGATTCACAAAGTACTAAGATTCTTATAGAAAGAAAATTGTGATAAAATGTTTCTTGTTGCTGGAAATATCAAACGGATGACAAAACCAAAACAACCCAAACCATATATGAAGGAATATAAAATTTGAAACTCATTGTGATACAGAGAAAGATTGACAAATTAAAACAACACAAGAAATGTCATAAAATGCCATGTACATATATTTCACAATGAATGAAAGAACCTAAGATGTTTATAAGACTTTTAAAAAAAAACCCAAAAACCCATAATGACATGCTCATATCAATACTTATTATCAATGAAGAATACAATGTTTTGCAATGATAATGGAATTAATTGCAATTTAAGAGTAAAAAATAGAAGGACAAAACCAAAATTAAAATCTACATCCAAATAGTTAGGGCAACCATTTAGATTCTAAAATTTTTAAGGCAAGGGTTGTTGGACATGACTCCCTCAACCAAGCATGTAGTATATGTGTTGAATTTATTTGTTTGGGGGGATGCTTCATTTATTTGTCATGTTGTTTTAAATATATGAACAAAATATTATCATTTTTTATATCCTTAAAACATTATATAAAATAAACGAAATTGCTTATGTTCAAACATGAAAAGCCTTTATCCTTTAATTGCCTACTAAGGGATAAGGACTTGCATAAATTTTTGGTGTGTAGTAACCACTACTAAGATTTTACTTTTACACTTTTACTCCTACATGTTAAAGCATTGATAAAACATAAATAATGGTAGGGAGTAACCCCCAATAGATATATTCATTTCCATCTTGTTTAGGTATTCATTTTTTATGCAAATACCTGCTTAAATTATTGTGGATAGTAAGTAATGGTAAATAGGTTATCTATGTGAGTATGGGCTATTTTCAAGGATTTTAATTTTAGGTGGTTTCCTATGAAACTTAACAATGAAAAATCATTGCACAAATATTTAAAATCATGACATAAATATTGCAATTATAGCAAAAAAATTATCCACATGGCACAAAGATGCAATAATACCTTCAAATTATGGTCCTATCAAATGTTTGATTTTTTTTCAATAATATAGAAAAATAAATATTTGTTTTTCGAAGTTAGACATTGTAACTTGCATTCGTCAATAGTAAACTAATAGTCGTCAACAAGCAAATCGATTGCTAGAGTCCTGCATTGGCAGGGACTAATAAAAAATTGACTAGTGACTTAAATCACCAATTAGAACTAAATCCCCATTTTTAAAGACATTGTTTAATTGATGCATGAATCTCCTCGATCATTATATCTTTTCAAGATAATACTTGATTTCCATTATAAAAAAAAATTATGAACCTAGATAATCCTTTGGAAAAAAATCCATTAGAAAGATATTTCAAACTAAATGACTTATATTATTTTTGGAGCCAACTATCATAATGAGATTTATGATTCTCATGTTTAAGGTTAGGTGTAAAATTTATATCAAAGTGTAAGTCTTAGTATAATTGTTTATTGACATCCCCAATCCTCATATATATTCAAGATCTATATTCATTGTTTGCAACTGGTCATGGATTTGTTCACTAAGATAAATATTCTTATCTTTATTATTAATTATGGTTTTTATGTTGTGATTAGTTGTTACATTCTATGATGTGTTATGCATGTTGTGTATGTATAAATAGAATTACATTCATGCTTTTAATGTTTCTTGTTAGTTATACCACATACATAAATGGGTATTAAATTTTTTGTTAGGTTTAGTAGTAGGTATGCTACAAAAATGATGGTGGTGGTGGTTAACATCCATTGAGATCAAATTTAGTTTATTAGATGTTAAGAAAGGTAAGGATTCAATAGATTTATTTTAGAATTTTATTTATGTGGTAAATAAAAATTCAGAGAAGCTTTTGTAAATTACCATAGTTTAGATGAGTGGAAAATTAAGAAGGTTGTTGTTTACCAAATATTTTGAAATTATGACTTGATGTAGGTGTTTGCAACACATTGTAAGAGAAAATAATTTTCATCTTCAACCCTCTTAGTGTTACAAATATGACAATTCTTTCAACCCAGGAAATTCTCCAATGCACTGTTTCACTGTGGAGCTCATGTGAGTTTATTCTGATTTTAGTAACGTTGATTTTCTTAAAAATTAGGGTTGATCACCTCCTTATTGTATCTTGATTTCCATTAATCCTTTAATTCTTTCATAGCACCACAATTTATCCTTAAATTTAGATGTAATACTATTTTTTAAGATCATTGTTATTCTACAAAATGACCTCTTCCTTTATTCCCCAATGATTTAGTTAAGATTTAATATCCTTATGCCATCATGTTTTTGACTAGAGTTTTCACGCAACCTTATGAAGCCTCTTATCTTCCATGCTATTTATCTTGTTTTTGTATATCATGTACTTACTCATAATTGTAGTATGAATAGGGAAATGCTCATATGAGGTGGATATGATGGTGAATATTGTTTTTAATTTATTATAAAAAACTTTTGGATTTGATTTATCTCTCTCCTCTTCAGAGTTAATGCAATCCCAAACTTCACAACTATATAAGATACCAAGGTGACAAGCCTTTCACAAAGGAGTTTCTATTTATCCTTTAACCAATGATCCAATTATTTACAATTGTTTTCAAGTCCATAAGAAATTCTCCACTCTCTATTTTGTCTTTTTCTCAATGTTATAGTTCAAATTAAGCTTGTGATGAAGATCTATTCCAAGATATTTAGATGAAGCCAGTGCCTTGAATATATAATTTATAATATATAAAATTAATACAAATAAATCATTTTCCAATTTTAATTACATAACCTTTTGGATTCTTTTTAACATTATTTGCTGAAATCACGAAATAAAGATTTCCGTTACCATAAAAATATCATAAACATTAAAAAAAACACTGTACTCTTAACTATAAACAATATCATAACTAAAAAAAACAAAAAACATAATAAAGTATTAATATAAATCTATTTATTCAAAATAATATTTATACTATTTAATCAATTTAAATAATATTAACAAAATGAACAATGACCTTTTTTACCTTTTTTTTTTTTTAATATATATATTTATTAGCAATACTTGATTTAAATAACAATATTAAACGCATATACACTAAAATTAAACCAATACAAAAGATCAACATTTTCAAAAATTAGCTTTTTACTAATTTACCAACCTTCCTATTTTAATAATCTATAATATTAAAATTAATTTTATAAAATAATAAGTATATATAAAAAGAAATTCATTTTACAGTGTGTATCAAGATACAAGGTCATACACACAAAATATAATATATCCCTGCTCCACATAGGTGAATTCTAAACCAACAAGCAAGTGAAACAAAGTGGTACAAAAAAACAAAAACATAAATGATACCCACACACATAGATACACGATAGAGTATGGATGTTAGTTTGCACATTCACAAGGAGAATTCCAGAAGAAAAGCCAAACGTAAAGATAAGTATTAAAGAAAATTGATTTATGGTTAAAATGTATTTTGCGCGATAGCAAAATTACAGTTATA
>APFE030677126.1:0-14452 GCA_000404065.3 Pinus taeda
ACAACTGCATTTTCAAAACGGTTATCAACAACCACACTATACTGGTTATGTCCAACAACCTTATCAAAGTTACCAGCATCAGATACATTATGTTGGTATGTAAAGACCTACTGCTCAGGCGATTCCATCTTATCCTGGGTATGCTTCACCTAACTTAAATCAGCAGTTGCCTTTTGTAGCAACTCTAGAACTACCAGATTTGAACCGGTTGATGAATGATCCAATTGCATATGCCCCTTGGTGGCCAACGATTCCTCATAAACTTCCCTCCGATATTCCTAAATTCAATGTAAATCTAGGTGAAGATCCATCGAATCATGTAATGAATTTTCATTTGTTGTGCTCATCTAACACCCTAAATGATGATTCGATTAGGCCTCACCTTTTTTAGAGAACGCTCACTGGTCTGGCAGTGAAATGGTATATTGAATTTCCTAGAGCTTCATTTGATAACTTCAACACCCTTGCCGCTACTTTTCTAACCCACTTTTAGTTACCCATAAGTTACAAAATAGGAACAAAACTCCTTACCAACTTTGAACAAACCACGACTACTCACATATCGGATTATATTCATGAGTGGCGACGTCATTATCGAATGGTAAAGACATATGTTCTTGATTAGCTTTTAGCTGAGTGGTTTATTAAGTCCTTATTACCATCTACAACTGAGGTCGTGGCGAAAGGAGTTGTCACTGAAGAGCAAGTCATTTCTCGTGCCCAATATTTAGACTTGATCTATACTTAGTCTAGCACACTCTACGACAAAATTCCTGACGCTCCCAAACTAGAATTTTCCATTCCTCCCCCTCCTAAATCGAACAGGGACTCTCACGTCGGTGATGGCGTGATCGATACCTCAAGCACGCAAACCACAAAGGCTCCATCTAGTAAAGACATTGTGGTTTCTAGTCAAAAAGCAAATGACAAACCTCTTACCTCAGAGATTAATGCTATGTCATCTGACAAGGGCAAGAATCCAAAGCATCCAGGGGGCAAGAACAAAGGGAAAAATAATAAGAAGAAACTGGAAAATTCAACTCCTGAAAAATATTCTAAGAACCCTACTGGGCGAAAGAAACCTCGTGATCCATGTTACATATGTAATGAGGACAATTGGACGAGAGATTGTCCACATCGAGCTGTGGTCACGAAATTGTTAAAGACTTCAAATACCTCGGCAGTGTTGATTGATCCGTTTTCAAACCCAGAAACTAATCTGGTTGCTATCGATCATGCTTCCACATCCCAAGTGCTTATGCTATCTGTCTCAAAACAACAAAATGATGCTTTGATATCGACAAGGAACAAAGATTATGGGAATCCACCATCGTTAAACAATAAGGCTATAGATCAACCTAGTAGTTCGACGATAACTTCGCAAGAAGTTGTTACGCCCATTATTTCTAAATTAACTATAAAGCCGCCAAAGGGAGTCGTACATAAATCGACATTTAATCCTTGTGCTCGAGCTGCACAAAATTATAATATAGTGGAGGATCTGGTGCAATTGCCATCTGCTATGTCGATGCTAGAAGTACTACAGAATTGCCCCTCCCAAAAGCAGCCGTTGTTATCAACGATAGGTGGGATTGATCTAGCGGATTCCAATCTTGTGGCCTTTAACCATAAAGGATACGCACCTTAGTTACTGGCCCAACTCGCTTTCCTTATACAAGTAAAATCCCTCAATAAAAATGTTCATTGAACAATCATTGATGAGGGGGCATCCACCTATATTATGTCGATGAGTTGTTGGAAAACTCTAGGTTCACCACTCTTGTCGTGATCATCAACAACATTAAAGGCATTTAATTAAAGAAAATACACGTCGTATGGGATTTTAAATAACTTGCAAGTCAAACTAGGGGACAAGACAATAGAGATTAAAGTTGAGATCATTGATGGAAACCTTGACTACAATATCTTACTGGGAAGGCCTTAGATTTATGCTATGGTCGCCGATGTGTCTACATATTTTAGAAAGATTGCATTTCCCTTCCAAGGTGGAATTACAATCGTTGACCAACTAACCTTCTTTCCTAACAGTTCACAAGCTGCTGGAAGCATTCCATTGGTCCATGGAAGTTCTTAATCGCTTCAAAATGTCGAAGTAGGTCTCCAGAAAGACCCATCCTTAATGGATAGTTTTTCCCTCCCACCTCTAACGGATCTTGCGGAAGTGGCCACGGTGGAAACCTATCATATGATCTCTTCTACATCGTCTAAGATTAAGAAGAAATCCGACAATTTTGATAGTGTGGGTCATCGCGAGGTGCTATCCCCAAGCCCCATAGAATATTTGTAGCAATCAATTTTCTGGGCCTGCGCGGCAAACCCAAATCAGCACTCAACAAGTGTTTGGATAGATAGGTCTCTAGAGTATGGTACCTTTTCCGATCCTTGGTCTCATAAACGTTCTATAGATGAAGGAATCATTCAGTCCATGATGATAGGAGAGATGCCGTGGGAAGATTACCACCATCGTTCCCACCTTCAAGATAACAATGAAGATTATTCAAGCGACCTTAATCATCCTACAGTTTTTGATTTTCTATCAAATACTTTAAATATAGTGGATTCCGAGCGAAATCTATCCAATATTGAAGAAACTATTGCCATTAATATTTCGTCCAAACCTAATGTCGTAGAGAATATTAATGTTGGTAAATCTTTTTCTCCATCAGAACTAGAAATTTACTGCGCTCTCTTTCGTGAATTTAGAGATGTCTTTGCATGGTCATATGAAGAAATTCCAGGCATTGACTCGAGAATTGTTGAACATGAAATCAAGATGTATCCAGATGTCAAACAAGTACAACAATGGCTTCGACCGGTCCACCCAAAGAAAGCCACTGCCATTAAGGCAGAAGTTGAAAAACTTTTGCATGTTGGTTTCATTTCCCTTGTCCCTCTCACTGATTGGGTATCGAATATTGTTCCTGTGATGAAAAAGCAAGGAAAAATTAGAGTGTGCGTCGATTATAGGGATGTAAATCAGGCATGTCCAAAGGACAACTATCCTACACCCTTCATCGACCAGATAATTGATGAATGTGCCAGATGCGAAATCTTTTCATTTATGGATGGATTTTCCAGATACAATCAAATCAATATCCACCAACAGGACCAGTCAAAGACTGCATTTATATGTCCGTGGGGCACATTCGCATATCGTAAATTACCTTTTGGTTTGAAGAACGCAGGGGCAACTTTTCAGAGGGAAATGAACTATGCCTTCCATGACATCAAACACATTGTTCAACTGTATATTGATGATCTACCAGCTCATTCGTGAAAGCAGATTGATCATCCACAACATTTGAGAGACATATTTCTACGTTCCTGAAACTATAAGATACGACTCAACCTACAGAGGTGTGTGTTTTGTGTTGGTTCTGGTCGATTACTTGGTTTCGTAGTTTCTAAGGATAGAATTTGACTTGACCCCTTTAAGGTTTAGGCAATCCTTGACATGCCTCCACCTTCAAATTTGCTTCAGATTCAAAAAATCCAAGGAAAAGCTAACTTTCTGAAGAGGTTCATTCCACATTATGCTAAACTTGCTAAAGGTTATACACGTATATTGAAAAAGGAGTACCCTTCAACTAGGATCAGGTTGCGCAAGCTTCCTTTGATGCTTTAAAAGGTTCCTTGATAAAAGCATCATTAATGTATGCTCCTGACTTTCAAAAAGACTTTAACCTATATCTCGCCACTGCAGATACAACCATCGCTATGGTTTTAGTTCAAGAAGATAATGGAATAGAACATCATATATATTATTTAAGTTCCAAACTTAATGATACAGAAAGAAAGTACTCTTATGTTGAAAAGCTGGCTTTAGCAGCTGCTCAAGCAGTACAGAGATTTCGACGCTGTGTTCTCTTTCGCAAGACTATAGTTGTGTCAGATTGCAACCCTATGACCTACATTCTATCGTGTCAATTACTAGGGGGAAAATATTCCAAATGGATAGCCATTTTGCAAGAGTTTGATCTAGAATTCACCAAATCCAAATCAAAGAGGTCTCTCGTCTTTGCGGAGTTACTTTGTGACATTCCATCATCGTCCAATGATTTAACATCTAAAGCATCAATCATGGAAGAGACTATGTTTTTGATATCGTCAAGCGATCCATGGTACGAAGATATACTGGTCTATCTCCAAACCCAAATTTTTAGGCATAACACCTATCGTGCTGAATAGCAACGTACTCGATACCAAGCCAAAGATTACCTGATCAGTAGCGACATGCTTTATCGTCGTGGTACCGATACGGTTCTACGAAGGTGCCTCACACATGAGGAGGCTGAAAAAGTTTTGAATGATTGTCATTCAGGTGCTTGTGGAGGGCACCTATCTGGTTATGCTACTGTACAAAAGATCTTACGAGTAGGTTACTTCTAGCCCACCATATTCAAGGATTGCATAACTGCAGTCAGAAGTTGCCATGCTTGTCAGATTTTTGATAGCAAAACCGGATTACCACATGCACCACTGCATCCAGTAGTTGCTGTTGGGCCATTCGCTAAATGGGGCATTGATTTCATGACATGTAACCCCACCTCGGCCAGGGGGCATGGGTATATTATAATCATCGTCGACTATTTTACAAAATGGGTCGAGGTGATGCCTACATCAAACAATAGTAGAGAAACGACTGCTCTTTTCTTTTTTAATCATGTAGTTTCTAGATTTGGTGTTCCACATGCCATAGTCACAGATCATGGGTTGAATTTCCGCAATCACATGATGGTTGAATTGACTGCCAAATTAGGACTATCCTACGATAGTTCTACTCCATATTATGAGAAAGCTAATAGACAGGTTGAAGCAATCAACAAAGTCCTTAAGCACATGTTGCAGAGAATGATTAGAGTCCACAAACGGAATTGGCATTTAATCCTGTACTTAGCTCTATGGGCATATAGGACTTCGGTGAGGAATGCGACTGGGTTTATGCCCTTTCAGTTGTTGTATGGTCTAGAAGTTGTCTTACCAATTCAGTGCGAAATCTCATCCCTCAGACTCGCAATTGATCTGCTTCTCGAAATTTCAGAAGAAGAGGCTCGTTTCTTGGAACTAATCTACCTGGATGAAACCCGTCATAATGCTGCATTGGCTAATGAAGCACATAAGAAACGCGTCAAAGCCCAATATGAAAAAAATGTCAAGCCTCGTGTCTTCTCGTAAGGTGTCTTGGTCTTACTTTATGATCAGGACTCTGAAAAATTGAGAGTAGGTAAGTTCGAACCATTATGGATGGCCTCCTACATTTTTAAACGAGTATTGACAAAAGGAGCCTACGAGCTGGTCGATTATGATGGGATTCCTTTGTCGTAGCCCCGTAATTGGTTGTATCTTAAACGTTACTATGCTTGATTAAGTGTAGTGTGCTTATATGCTTTTATTGCATTTTTATTTTTCTTTTTTAGAGTTATAATTTTAGTTAGGTAATCCACTTCACTTTTGTTGCAAATGTCAGACTTTTTGGAACCATTTGTTGGGTATACCGATGGAGCTAGTCGTAGTACACGGAACCTGTCTTCTGCGGCCTGGGCTATTTTCACTCCAAGGGGTGAGTTAGTGAGTTTTAGGGGGATATTTATTGGTCGATCAACGAACAACATTGCTGAGTATACTGCATTGATTGAACTTCTCTCTGATGCCATTTTACATGGCATATGCCGACTCATTGTTAGGCTAGATTCACAACTTGTCATTCTACAACTTACTGGCATTTACTCCATTCAGAACCCAACCATGTATCACATGTTCCTGAGAGTCAAGATTTTGGAAAGGTAGTTTGATTCCATTCAATATCAACACAGTTCCAGAAACTTAAACACATTGACTAATTCATTAGAAAACTATGTGGTAGATAAACATTTGAAACATTTGTAAAGAAAGAATTTTACATTAACATTTGCATCAGGATTGCATAACTTAACCAAAATAAAACTCCTAAAATAAAAAATATATAACTGTTTATAGTTTTTACAAAATGTTTTGTGTCTAAGACAAAATCGGTCGTATGACCAAGAAACTCAAAAGATGAATGTAGGAAAGCACCCTAGACTAATGATGCTGGTGATAACATGTCACCACCTATGTGATCATGCGTAGGAGCCTAGTCCATCGACTCGGCACGCCAGTAGTATGGCGCTGCAACGTCAAAGGTAACTCATCGGTCTTGACATCCTGAATCCCAAGGGTGAGGCCCTCGATTTGATCCTACAACACTACCAGGATCTCTGATATGTCCAGATCTCGAAGGACGGCTCTCCTTACAGCCTTTCCTACTGGAGCGTCATCTGTTGCCCGCGGGCACGCAACTGGTCGCACTGGCCCAATATATGCACATGCATATAAGTTTGATTAGTCTTGGTAACATTTAAAAACACAAAAACATTATAAAACTAATAAACAAAGACATGGTCGAATCTTTTTACCTATAGCACTCCACTGCTCGTCAACTGGTAGCGCCAAATCCGGGTCACCTCGGAAATCCATCTCGACATATGGATACTACACAAAGACCATCTCCTGGCAGTCGAACCACTCGAAAAAGGCATCAGAGAAGGAATTCTATGACTGACCAACTTGTATAGCCATAATATCAACTCATTTATGCATCTGTGTTTCCCTCGGTGCTGGCAATCCTAGTGAAATGTACTGAGGCTGCATTAGTGGAATCCTATCCAAGGCAAAAGTAGTCAATATGGAACCATAGCCAAAATTCTTGGTTCTTCCATTCTTTACTTTGGAGAGTTGTTCTTTTATGATAGGAAGTTTTTCCTCACACCAATTGAACACCTTTGGTTCCAGGAATTCCAGGGCGTACTGCATGTAAGATCTGTTTGCCAAATGCAAAGTCGCGCTACCAACCAATCTAATAAAGGTAAATAAAATGGTCCTCAGGGGCTGATCAGTGACATCACAGATATTGATCTTGCAATCTTTGCTCGGCTAAGATCCATCTCTGCAGAACTGATGAATCTAATCTTTCACGAATTCACCCCCACGAGCGAATCCTAAAAGTGAAAGAGGGGCACCACGCCTCGACAACCCTGTCAGAAAGTAAATGTCCTCGACTGTCAATGGAATGGATTTACCTCTAATTTGGAATACCTTCTCAATTGGATACCAAGCATCGAGAAAATACTACAACAAATTGATTTGTTGCCTCATGCTAGATATGTGGAAGAACTTCAGCAAGCTATAGTTTTTTAATGCGGCAACTGTGCTCGAGCCATGTAAAGCAATCATGTACTCTTCTTCATGTTTTATTTCAAGCCATGTGACAACCATATTAATCCAATAAAAATCTGAAATGCAAACAAAATATGAGTTAGGATCCAAATTTGATCAAAAACAGGCAAAATTTGAGCAAAAACAGGCAAAATTTTGATGAAAAATCACTGTGTAAAGATGCCCTTCTGCACCCATCGCACCCTGCCTTTGAGCAAGGTGGGATGCATACTAACTAGTCAGTTGGCAGCTCAGTATGAATCACACCTTTTGATACTGGCAAGGTGCGATGATTGGGGAACGAAATGTTCAAACCGCAAGGGCCCAGAAATGTGGAAAAACATGCTCAGAATCAAAGAAGGATGGAATGAAAATGAAGAGCTCAGGGTTAGCTCCTACCTAGTCCTAACAGTGCAGAGAATAGTCCACCAGATCTCCCGAAATCCACTAGTGTAATTTGAGGGGGAAAACCACTCTAGAGCTCCAAAATCCAAAATTTGAAATAGAATGATGAAAATGAAAGGTAAAACTACTTTTTATGATTACTATTCACGTACTTCAAAGTAAAATGCTAGTTTTAATTCATTGTTCATACGTATATATGTATTTCTAATTAGTTTGATGGAGTGATTGAGTAGGTTGAATGACCGACAAAAGAATATGATGTGCTAAACAGTGAATTAAATATTTTTGACCACAAACTAAGCATATGTTGTCGCATGGTTCAAGCTTGTTAAAAAGTAAACCTACCTCTGAGCATATGTTGTCACATGGTTCAAGCTCGTTAAAAAATAAGCCTACCACTGAGCATAGTTCCCCACGGTTCAAGCTCCTTAAAAAATGAACCCGCCTTCGGTAAATAACCTTTGTGATTGCCATGTTATCAGCCTTTTGAGCCTTGGTTGTGTTCCTGCCATCACCTCCATCCTTTTGGCCGATCATACGCTTCCACTTGATTGTTTACCCTTTTGAGGAACAACTATGATGAGTGGTCCTGTTAGCCAATTTCTTCACATCACCATGTTTTGAGAAGTTCCAAGATTACCCGGAACTAGTTGCTACCCTAAACGTCACTCGTTCCTAAAATACAAGTCTCCTTTAAACTCTTTTCAGACTCCTTAAATATGAAAAGATTGTTGAGATATTGGCTTTTCGAGCTCGCTAAAGTGATTGGAAGTGCTGTCCCTCCTGTATATTTTAATCTTTTTCGGACCTGAGGGATTATCTCACGAAAAAGTTCAAGTGCTTGTCTTTTGATAAAAAAGTCATCTCTTTTTTATATTTTATCCTTTTTTGGACTTAAGGGATTATGCTACGAAAAAGAACTGCTGGATTTTCCTTTTCGTTCATTTTCAAACTCTCTAAACATGAAAAGCATCGAGTTGTCTTTGTTGTTAAACTCGTTAAAACAATAACGAAAAACTTGTCCACCTAGAGAAGAACGAGTCTCACTGTCCCTAGACTCGCTAAAATGTAGCGACAGGTTTGCCTGAAGGGAAAATTATAGAACAAGCATATGTTATCCTCCTCAAGCTTGACAAAAATAAAGAGGTACTAATCAGAAATGACTGGGGAAAAAGGGGAAGAAAACTTGAAGAATTTTATGGTAGCAGGTCACTCTTGAACATGACATTTTCACTCCGTCACCTTGATTGAGTCGGGTTGGGTTATTCTGTTCACTGGTCATTTCACCATTGGTATTCCACACCATCCATCTGTTGGGGTTAACGCTACCAATCCATCTCAGTGTCACTGATATGTTCAAGAGAAGTCATTTAGTTGAGAAACCACCATCCAGTTAATGCCTCATCCACTACAATACCTTCACCCTCCATTTTTCATGACTGCCATTCCTGAACCTTGTGTCGTCAGATTGTTTTCATCTCAAAAAAATCATTTGCTTCATTTCGTGTCATAGATGTGGGATACATTAAGGCCCTCCTATGACAAGTCACTTCTTGTTGACATCAGCTCATTATGCAAGAAGTTGACCTAGAAACAACCCTTTCAGTACTTTGAAGCTTGCATGCCTCAATGCCAAGTTTCTCACTTCTGACGACAGGTTGACATCACTGGCCTTCGACCAAAAGATTTTGCATGGTGTTCAACATCGGATCATATATTCACACCACGTGACTTGTACTATAGTACCTTGAGGGTCATTATCATTATTGGTGATTCCTCTTGTGTCTGTTAATAGCTCACATTATTGGCTAGTAATCAAGCGATGTCTTTCCATGTTCGACTTCAGAACATATCTTCACATGGATTGACTTGTACAACGGTCGAAGATTGAATGAGATTGAAGACCCTGGATCTAGTTTCATCCATCCGGGCCACAATATATTCAGGAATATAAAGACATCAATGTACACAGAAGCTGCATAGATGGTCATCCGAGCCAGGGATGATGAATCTACATTTGAAGAATCACTGGTCTGCATATGCAGATGACTATCTTTTCTATGTACATGAAATGAATTTATAAAGTTGAGCATGGGAATGCCTGCCTCATCTAGATCATGAAAATTATATTATGATGATGTATTGTATTGTATCTTATACAGGTCACCTTCCAGTTTTGAAAACCTTGGATCCTCATGATAAAGCATTTCACCCGACATCAAAAGATTTACGATTTCATGCTTTAGGGGGAAACTATTATAGACATATTTGGGCACTGCAACCCCAATCTTATATGTCGATAAACTAAGGGATATTTAACCCCTAAAAGTGTTGTTTCATACCCTAAAAGATCATGGTCAACTAATTACATCATTCCCCAAAAGTTCCACCTAAAAAACCATCTAGAATTGGCCAAAACAGGACCATACTGACTGCTCAACTGTCAGGGTGCAATGCATACTAACTCCTACACTATCCAAGTGTGATGCATACTAATAAGGCCTTCTATAGGGTGCAATGAGTGATGATGGACAAATGCTTGAGACAACTTACTTAGTGGATGCTCATGGAATCTTCTAGAAACTTCTCTTATGACACTTGCCTCTCTGAATTCACCCAGGGATGAGTAAGAGATCCAAGAAATCTCCAGGTGGAACCAAAAACAACAAGTGGAATGACACTAATCAAAACCCCAGAGATGAATCACACCCTTGCACACATCTATAAATGGATCCCTCATCTGAGAGATCTAGAGGCTGGAATTTTGTAGTTTGCAAGGAAGTGCTGATAGTTTGTGGTTAAGAAAGAGCATTGTATTGTTGGTGTGATCTTGTTTTTCATGAGGTGAAGAGGGCTTTGATGCTGGGAGGATGATGCTGGATCAGACAGCTGGGTTGTAATTCTCCCTTTTATTTAATAAAGTTCTTTGAGTTTTCTTCCATACAACTGTGAAATTGTGAATGTTATTGTTTGTGAATGCCATTGTATATTCATTGTATTTCTGATTCTGCAATGCTTATGATATAATAGATCAAGATGCTTTGACGGTGTTTTTTTACTGTGTCTCTACATGTATTCGCTAAGCGGGATAAGTGAGAGAGGAGTTGCAAGCTCTGTTAAGGGGGAGAGAAATCAAGCAAGGAGCTAAGCGAAAGATCCAGGTTGGTTCCTTTGCTTCTCTCTTATCTATCATACATAGAAGAAATTCCAAATTACTTTGATTGTTTGTTTCTAGGATAGCCGCCAATCCTAGATGGCTAGTTGATAAAAAAGACACTAGTTTTCTTGGAAACAAGGTGCCCAATAGCAGGAAGCGAGGTTGACCGGGCTGTGATGAGAAGCATGAAAGGCGTAGGCTTAAACTTGGTAGCCCTACCACATGAAACCCTGCACCAGTTATAGGATGGGGTCATCACAGAGTTCCGTGCTAGGGAAGGCCATGCAATCCATGTCTTGAGCGAGTAGAAAATCAACATGGATCAGCTCAACCTCCAGCGTGATGAGTTGGTTGCACAGGCTCGCGGACTAGAGCAAGCGGTAGAGGATGCACGTGGGAACGTCCCAGAGTTGGCCGCGCCGGTAGAGCTACCAGTAGCAGAGAGGGTCCACAGATTGGTGACCGGAGTCCGCGAGACCAGGGAGGAAATGATGAAGGTTCAGTTGGAGCTGAGCCTGCAGATCGCCGAGGTATGATTGAAGGCACAGCCCTCCATGCCCCCAAAAGTCAGAGAGAAACATGCCCGCACTATCCAAACGGGGTTGGAGTAAATTGGCCAAGCGGTATAGGTCTGCACCGGGATGTTGGATCAAGCACTAGCAATGCTTACATACCTGCAGGAAGATCCAAACCTATAGCTCCTAGAGACAGAGGCACGCGAGTTGCAGCAGGAGTACGACTCAACAACTCACCAAACTACAATAGGAAAGGGCATTGAAGGACCAATTAGATGTCACACGACAAAACGAAGCCCTGCTTAAAGCACGCATCCAACCATGGATCGATGAAGCTTTCACAATTATAGCTACCATTGAAGGAAAGTTGGCACAAATGTAGGAACTTTATCCGGTTAGATAGGAATGCAACCCTACTCATGAAGGTTCAGAGATATGCGTGAAACAAGTACATTAGACAGCGGAACAATGTGCCGTAGACACCCAAGCTGCACGAGACCTGCTGGATGGACTCCACGCAAAGATCGACACACCAACAGAGTGACTCGCGATGAGTCACGATGATTTTGTTGGGGGCCTGTTGGGCATGGGATCCCTCACAGCAAGTTTGTGGCTTAAAGCCCGAGTTTTGGTTATTTGTATTATAAGACTCCATGAAGTGCGAGTGTGAATTGTATAATCGAGTCATAGGGTTGTCTGCCCTAAGAATCGTAATTAAATGTAAAGTTGTGTCAGCCTACCCATGGTCTGCGGACCATTGGATTGTATAAATAGAGCGAGGCTCTAAGTGTAAAGGGAGAAAATACGTAAGTAAGTAATAGATAGATGTGAAGGCATGATTAGAGCATAAGGGGAAAGTTGAAGTGTATTGGGTCGTAGTAGTAGGAAGAGGCTCTGTAGCTTAGTGCACAAAGGCCTAGTAGAATTCACAGTTGAGTGCATAGACCCCTTCATTTGAGTGTGCAGGGCGGAGTTAGGTCTATAAGTGGGATTGTACTTGGATTTGAAAGCTAGTAAAGATAAGTTTATTCTGTGCATCTATTCCTGAATCTGTATGTTGATGTTTTGTTTTTTCACTTCTAGTTCACGGATATCTTGGTTAGTGGGTAGCCGCTACGTCTAGGGTTGTTCAACACTGAGTGGAACCCACCTGAAGGGGATTAACACCCCTCGGCCTATTCACTGACCTAAACCTAAGATATTTCGGGAATGGACCCTATGACCTCTCAATTGGCGAGGCACTGATTTGACCAATTGAGCTAACTCTTGGGGCTTGTATGTTGATGTTATGCATTACTTTACTATGTTATTTACTGCACTCAATTGATAATTACATGTATGATTGCTTATATGTGAATTCAATCTAAGTAATCGGCTAACAAAGACTAATTAAGGAAGACGTGGGTAAATAACACAGGTCGCGCTGGGACTAGAATTACGTGAAGACAATATCACAAGTGTTATACGGGAATAGTGTCCACACGGATGCTGCTATTCCCACTAATATGTGTGGCTATCTTAGAAACAAACAATCAAAGTCTATTGTTGATTCCTTTTATGAAAATAGATGAGAGGAGAACCAAGAGGGCCAACCTGAGTCTTGCACTCGATTCCCTCTCCTTCTTGATAGAGTTTTGCTCGCTTCTTCTTTGTCTGCTCAGCTTCAAAAGGACCTGTAGAATCACAACAACATACTACTATGCAAGAAAAAAGGATCTAAATTCACAAATAATGTAGGATTAGATGTACATTAACCATATACAAGAATATATAAGCAAGTACACCAGGATATGGAAGGAAACAAGAATAACTTTATTCAGATAAAAGTAGCAAGAGGATTACAACTATGAGCAGCTCTGACCCAGCATCATCCTCCAGCTAAGAAGCCCTTCTTTCACCTCAAGCAAAGCAAAATCACCCAACACTGTGAATGTACACAAGAATACTGACAGCACTTCTCTATAGATTACAAAATTCTGGCCTCTGGATCTCTGTGATGAGGGATCCATATATAGATGATTACAGAGAGGTGAGTCATTTTTTGGGATCTTGATTAGTGTCTTCTCTCTGATAGTTCCTGCTTCCACTTGGAGAATGAAGATCTCTTACTCACCCTTGGTTGAAAATGGAGTGGCAAGTGTCAGAGGGGAAGCTTCTAGAAGATTCCATGATCTTCCACCTCACATTTTGGTCCCTGCCATTTGTCCATTCCCGAACATCGCACCCTACAGAGGAGAAAAATAGTATACATTGCACCTTGTACATTGGGAAGGTGATATGCATCGCACCCCCTTGCATGGAGCTTTCAGTATGGTCTAGCTTTGACCATTTATGAGCAGTTTTCAGTGGAGAACTTCTGGGAGATGATGTAATCAGTTGACCTTGTTCCTTTAGGAAGTGAAGCAACCCTTTTAGGTACTTAAGAGCCCTCAGTTTATGGACATTTGTGATTGGGGTTGAAGTGCCCAAAAATGTCTATAACAGTTTCCCCCTAAAGCATTAGGTCGTTAATAGTTTTTGATGTCAGGTGAAATGCTTTACTATGAGGATCTGAAGTTTTTCTAAGCTGGGAGGTAGCCTGTAATAAGATACAATACAATACATTATATGACAACAGTTTTTCATGATCTAGCTGAGGTGGGCATTCCCATGCTCAGCTTTATAAAATCATTTTCATGTACATAGGACATACGATCGTCTCTGTGACAGACTGATGATATGGACACATCATCCTTTGATTTGGATGATCATCTGTTCGGCAATGATATACACTAGATGTTTTTATATTCCTAAATATATCGCAGCCCAGATGGATGAAGCTAGATTTGGGGTCTTCAAACTTGGCCAATATTCACTCGGAGTACAATTCGATCCATGTGAAAAATGTTTTGGAGTCGAACATAGAAAGACATCGCCTGATTACCAGCCAATGATGTAAGCTATTAACAGGCGCGAGAGGAATCACCAATAATGAAAATGACCCTCAAGGTACTATAGTACAATTTACGTGGTGTGAAAAAGGGACTTGGAATCGAACACCACACAAAATCTCTCGGTCAAAGGTCATTGATGTAAACCTGTCGCCGAAAGTGAGAAACTTGCCATTGAGGCATGCAAGCTT
>APFE030677126.1:16521-27734 GCA_000404065.3 Pinus taeda
CAAGGAGTAGATTATAATCTAAAGGTCCTTGAACTACCATAACGTTCATGTGAACAATTTTCCTTCTCAAAGTAATGGGCACATTTGGAAGGATCCCTAAAGGTTGACTGGTTCCCTTATCGAAGCCTGTTAGATTTCTCATTTCAGGCAAAAGTGATGGCGAACCAAGCACTTTTCAAGCAGTTGAGGAAAGGATACTCACAGAAACCCCTTCATCGATGATGGTAACAACCATGACCATTCTGTAAGATTGTAAAATAATTCTGAATGGTACGTTGGCTGGTAAACAAGGTCTACCTAGTAGGTTCTAGTCGAAGGAAACCACTAGGTTGCTTGGTGGTGGGACCGAATAGACGGCCGGGTAGGACTCTGATGAAATTCCTTCCTGCGGTAAAGGAACGGGAGGACTGCCCCCAAGCTCATCGGAGTCGGTGTTGATGAAAATAACTTGAACGGTGTCGTTCTCTTTCTCTTCAATGACGGTATCGTTCGAAGATGAACACTCTGTAGGCAATACTAGGTCAACCGCCGTATCGACCCTTTGACTTTCGTCTGGTATGGATTCCGAAGGTTCATTTTCAATGATAGGTGCTTCGACAGACCACAAGGATGGGCCTGCCGGATTTTCAACTGGTGGAGGACTCGGTAAGATTTTTTGATATCCAGGAGGAAGTCATAACGGTGAAACCAGACGATTATCTAAAACTCTTTTAGCCTCTTCAAGGAAGGGACAACGGTGGATGGCATGGTCGCCTTCACACAACTTGCAAGGAAGTCTAGGGTTCCTTCTTTGTCCATGTGCTTCACTTTCACTGGTCAACGGTGAGCATTCAACATGATCCCCAGAGGTTGATGCTACTGGGTGGTGCAAACGAGGAGACCAGTCCCTTAAGATACGAGGTATGCAGGGACAATCTCGATGATAATGGTCTCCATTGAAAATGACGCAAGGAGATTTAGGTTTTGACTGTGCGGTGTGTGGATTTTTACTAGACGATACTTGGTTGTTCCCTTTCGATTTTGGTTCCTTTTTCTCTTTCTACTTCTTCCTCTTCTCAGTTACTTTACTTTTAGCTTTATCAGCTTTTCCAAGTGAAGAGGAAGGAGGAGAAGGAGAATTAGATGAAGTAGAAGGTTGGGAAGCAACTCTAGTGTCGTCTAGTTGCTGGTTAGACTGTTTAGGAATTGTGGGATTCTGAATGATAGAGGTAGAGAAGAGCTAGACTGGCAAACCAATTGTCAATCCTGGAAGTGACAAAGTGGCCATATGGGGTGGACCAACATCTCCCCAAGATACGAAGGGACTAGGATTTCCTTCACGGGGAAATCCTTGGTTGGTAGACTCCATTTTCTCAACTTGAAGATCAACGGGGTAATTTATGACGTTATTCCGATTTAAAATAAATTTTTAGACGCTTGGACACAATTTGTTTTTTCAATTTTAAAGAGTCGAGAAAAAACAAAAGATGATTCTAGTCGCCTTCAATTTTTATTGAGCTTGAAGTGACAAGCGCTCAGAGGACCTTTTCCGTTAAGGAGTCTGAAAAGGAGCAAAATGGATTTCTCTGGAGATCTAGGTAGAGAGGATTACCAAACCAATTGTAAAACTGTAGAATACTTTTTACGGTAGGGCATTCGGTCTTCCCGAATTCTGTGTTTGGTGCATTACGATCGATAGGGCGGCAAACACGACTTCCTAAGGATAAAGGATGCAACCTATAGTGGTCTCCCAATATATACGCGACAACATGTGGGAGCACAAGTCCGTACTGGCACTTATTGTCTCAGAGTGGAGGAATCACCCAACCAACACTGAAAGCAATAGTTACCAGGCTTTACGATGCCGGAATACGTCTCTAGCCTAGACCTCTAGATGTTGCGTTAAGTTCCAAAGCGTTGTTAAATTCATTGAGATTTATTTTAAGTTGATCTTGCTTAGTAGTTTGCCTTTCAGGTTCACCATGTGATGTATGTATAATTCCTAAATGCAGTCTAAGATGATAAATAGATGTTTTATCTTCTTTCAGCAATGAAAATCCTAGCTACTAAGGGGAAGAAAGTCAAGCACCTTTTCTTCACAGAGCACAGAGCACACACTAATATGCACAATCCTAAATCAAGCCAAGCATTCAATATGCAAATGCACATGCATGTATTGGTTTTCAATTCCCTTATGTGTAAATGACACTAAGAAAACTATGTGCAAAATTGAAATACTTTTAAAGCGACTGTACTCAACAAAATTCTTTTTCAAAATGAAATGAAAACAAGAGAGACACTTTGCGATTTTGAAATGGAAATTGCTTTTCGACACTTTAAAACTAGTAAATCAAGTCTTATGCAATGATAACTGTATAATCAATTATCTAAAACAATGTGATTTCTTTCTAAAACTGAAAACAACAGCTACAACACTTTCAGGTCTATAGATGACAGTTTGACTATGTTACTTTTTGCAAAAGAGAACTAAAACGATGCACAATACACAAAAAAAGTTTATAGTTCTTTGCACTAAGGAGGTGGAATAATCCAAGAGAAGGGAATATTCACAGAAGCACACTGATTACAGACAACAAAAACTCTTGAATAAGACTGAAAACAGTGAGAAAAATCCATAGTCGGAGGGTAAAATTAGTCCTCCCTGACCATAGCACCTGTTACACAGTGAACTCAGTATGCAGCGCAGTTACTCCATTCGAGAAGTGCAATGCATACATGCTACCTTGAAGGAAGGGTACGATGGTTACAGTGCGAGACTCTGAACGAGACTTCACTCACAGTTTGCAGTTTAGTTCAGGTGTTTAAGCTGAATAAGTATAGATCAATGTATGTAAAAACACAGGGGTGATTTAAGAGGTTACTAAAGCCACTACTTAGGGCAATTAGATTGCTTGTAGATCTATTTTTTAATTTATAAACAAAAACCCGGAGATTGACTGAAGCAGCATTGCTCTACTTTGCATTTGTATGACAAATGCAGTCCGAAGGCTAGCTGGCTTGACTTCAGGCTCCACCTGTATGTTTATAAAATAAACAAGGATAGATAGGCTAACAAGTAATCTAGTCGCTCCCCAGCGGAGTTGCCATTTTGTTATATGGGAGTAGTGTCCACATGGATGCTGCTATTCCCCCTAAGATGTGTGGCTATCTTAGAAACAAACAATGAAAGTCTACTGTTGATTCCTTTTATGAAAATAGATGAGAGGAGAACCAAGAGGGCCAACTTGAGTCTTGCGCTCGATTCCCTCTCCTTCTTGATAGAGTTTTGCTGCTTGCTCTTTGTCTTCTCAGCTTCAAAAGGACCTGTAGAATCACAACAACATACTACTATGAAAGAAACAAGGATGTAAATTCACAAATAATGTAGGATCAGATGTACATTAACCGTATACAAGAATATATAAACAAGTACACCAAGATATGGAAGGAAACAAGAATAGCTTTATTCAGATAAAAGTAGCAAGAGGATTACAACCATGAGCAGCTCCGACCCAGCGTCATCCTCCAGTTAAGAAGCCCTTCTTTCACCTCAAGAAAAGCAAAATCACCCAACACTGTGAATGTACACAAGAATACTGATAACACTTCTCTATAGATTACAAAATTCTAGCCTCTGGATCTCTGTGATGAGGGATCCATATATAGATGATTACAGAGAGGTGAGTCGTCTTTTGGGATCTCGATTAGGGTCTTCTCTCTGATAGTTCCTGCTTCCACTTGGAGAATGAAGATATCTTACTCATCCTTGGTCGAAAATGGAGTGGCAAGTATCAGAGGGGAAGCTTCTGGAAGATTCCATGGTCTTCCACCTCGCATTTTCGTCCCTGCCATTTGTCCATTCCTGACCATCGCACCCTACAGAGGAGAAAAACAGTATGCATCACACCCTGTACATTGGGAAGGTGATATCTATCACACCCCTTGCATGTAGCTTTCAGTATGGTCCAGTTTTGACCATTTATGAGTAGTTTTCAATGGAGAACTTCTGGGAGATGATGTAATCAGTTGACCTTGTTCCTTTAGGCAGTGAAGCGACCCTTTTAGGGACTTAAGAGCCCTCAGTTTATGGAAATTTGTGATTGGGGTTGAAGTGCCCAAAAATGTCTATAACAACAGGGTGTAGGGTGCCCGCAGGTGTCTGTAGCGCAGTAAGAGAAAAGGTTGGACTACATACCAATCACCACATATCAGACATCCCCAAGGTGTAGAAGCCTGGTTCTAGCACCCTCCCATACTACTTTGGGTGAGACCTCAGTCCGCGCTTTGTGGAATGTTTCCGAAAGGGCTAGTAGTACCGGGATTTGCTTTGCTAACTCACTTCCAAACCTGGGTTAGGCCCCACTAAGCCAACATTCACAAAGGAAGAAATACTAAAAACCCTACATAATTTCCAAAATGTTAATATCCCTATCTCAAACGAGTTTCCCACAGAATTATATCTAGGATGTTTTGATTTTTGGTTAAAGATATACTAAGGGTTGTGGATCACTCAAGGTATTGGGAAAAATATTGGCTACTTTCAAATCAAACTTCATTATCCTTATACAAAAATGGGGAAACCAATGCTCTATGATCTCTTTACATCAATATCTCTTTATAACAACATTTAAAAAATGATTACCAAACTTTTAACTTTAAGGATGGAGGATTTCCTCTCAATAAATATCTCCCTTCAACAATTTGGATTCCTCAAAGGAAGACAAATTGATAAGGCACTATGCATTTCCTAGGAGGGGATCCACTCCTTTCATATAAGCAACTAAAAAATGGCTACCCTCAAGGTTGATCTCTCAAAAGCCTTTGCCAAATTTAGCTAGTTGTATATCCAGATTCTTCTTATCCAGTAGGGATTTTTCCACACTTTTGTCTCTTGGATCCTAAATTGTATAATATTTGCCTCCTTTTCACTTCTAAGCAATGGTTCATCCTCATCTTTCTTCATGGTAAGTGTAACTTCCCCCAACCACCCAACTGGGGCAATGCCCCATACAAACATACTGATACCATAAATAACACAACATGTATATAAAACATAGTAAAAAAATCATAAAAATAATAATTTTTTTTCCACTTATTTGATAAAATCCATTGACCATTTGAAATCCTTAGATATACCACCCAACCATAGATCACATTTCTCCATCTCTGTTAGCAGAAGATCACCCCCAAGCTAGGGCCATGCCTCCATAATGATAACAACTACCTAAGTCTAAGTACATAAATAATACAAAAATAATTACTCTAAGACACCAAACCCAAACAACCTCCAACCAATAATCTCACAATCCCCATCATGCCACATAACCCAAGGTAGTGCATCCCCTTCTCTGCACCTGCATTCCATCTAGCTATTTCACTACACTTGTAGGGTTTCCAACCTAGGGGGCCCATATAGGAACACCTATTCCTACACTTCTCCCTCCATAGATATAACCTTCCCTAAGTCAGCCCAAGGAGAATTTCACTCGTACCTTGGATAGCTAAGGGTCCTTTGGATCTCCCGAGAGCTAGAACCACAATGACCTCTTGGAAATCATTGATGGAAAGGAAGGTCGAATAATCCCCATTCCCATCCCTTTTCCTTTTATTTATAACTAAGTATAAATACTATTATGCTATAATATATTATAATATTATAATATATTTTAATACCATTCCACCAAGTTACTTTAGGAATATTATATTAGTAGGTGTCACTTGGAACCATGCAATTTTCTCTTTCAGGATTCCACCCGACCATACTCTTTTTGTCCTTTATCTATAGTTGTGGTGTTATTTTATTAATCTTAGTATGTTTACATATGATATCTCCTAGGTTCACTGGCATTTTAACACATATGCCCTCTAGCCTGGCCACATAGGAACCTTGGCCTTAAAAGACATATGTATATTGGTGCACTTGCCTAACACATTTAGACACAAAGAGGTAAACATGCCTCAATAGAACTCGACACACCATCCTAATTAACATGTATCATGTCACTATCCTAAGTATCATGTGAACATATTCATTTAGAATTTAGGGGTCAAGTTGGGGGTATTGCAGTTCGAAGGGGACTTAGGCATGGATGGTCCCTTTCTCCTCTTTTTTTCCTCCTAATTATAGGAGGAATAAGGAAACCTATTCACTTATTAATTGACTCTGGCCTCTTAAAATGTGTTTTGGTAAGCACTTATCTCTCTCTCTTCCACATATTCTCTTTGTGGATGAAATTTTTATTTGTTGTGATGGGAAAATAAGATATCTAAACCAAGTCAAATATATTCTATCCATATATAGTAAATCTATTGGTATGAAAATCAATAAAGAAAAATATTCGTTCAAGCTTTAGGGAATGTCAAAATTAGGACAACATTACATATCCTATCTCTTGGAAATGAATATTTTAAATATTGAAGACACAATAAAATATATTGGGTCCAATATGAAGGTGAATGAGCATACAAAAATGACTAGATATGGATTATTTCCAAGGTATAAAAGAAGATTCATGCATGTTGCAATAAATGGCTATCCCATGATGGAGGATCACTCATGGTTAAATTTATATTGGAAGCTATTCTTGTTTATTATATTACCCTAGATTGGGTTTCCAAAAGTATCCTAGATAAAATTCATCAAATCGCATTTAGATTCCTTTGGTCCAACTTTGAAGAACATAAATATATAGTACTATCATTTTGCAGAAATTTAGCTACTCCCATGTGGCTAGGTTTTTGGGGGCTAAAGATTATATTTCTCTTCTCCAAGACATTATATGTAAATAATGTTTCGATATTAATTCAAGGATCAAGCCTATGGACATGGGTTTTACAAGAAAAGTACTTCCCTTAGGAAACCCTAGTGGATTGAATTAGGAACCCAACCAAAAGGGCATAAAATGGTTTAATAGTATGGAAAGCCATACCAAACTCATTTCTACTCATTGGTAATTGGTTATCGTAGAAAGTTTGGAATAAATCAAAAGTACTTATTCATAAATGTTGATGTATTGGATGTGAAAATAACCATCTCATTCCTGCACGCACTATAGAAGTTTTGAATAGATAGGGATTTTTATTTTTGAATCAAATTTGGAAGGGGATATCACAAGTGGACATGGCCATTGGCTGCCTTCATAGGAAGTTAGACTTAAGGAAAAATCATGCTCCAGTATGAATCATTTAAGCTTCTACTCTTCATAATGATTTCATTAGACCTTTTGATCAAGAAGAACAATTGTTGGGTAATTTAATTGGTAGTTAAATCACTTCATTAATTTTCAAACCAAGGTTCATGTATTTTTGAAGTGCATGTGCACAATATATGCTAGGAGTTTTTATTATTATCAAAGCAACATTTAATCTATTAAAGGAAATTGAGAAACAAATGTAAATCAATACCAACTCAACATAACTCTATAATGCACATGTTATTTCTATCAAACTTGAAAAGGACAAACTATTCTTTTAAAAACAAGATCAAATGACAAAAATTGAATCAAATTGAAATGGCTATTCTAATTGTATCACATTGAAATAATTATTATACTTACATCAAAATGGAAACAACTATTCTATTTGCATTAAATCAAATTGACTAATCTAATTGCATTAAATTGAAACACTAATATACTTACTGGAGTGAAATCTTCTTCTACTACAAGAAATTGAAACACTAACTTATCAAACATAATTGAAACTAATTCTAAAACCAACTCTTTGAAATTAAATGAACTAAAGAGTAAGAATAAAACTTCAAATTATGATAGATTACTAATATGAAAAATAGAGATTTGAATCAATATAAACATATAAATATGAGACTAAGTGGAAAATATTAATGAAAATAACTAATGTTTTTAGTTGTTTTCAATTTTAAAGAGTGCTCAATGCTGTGCAACTAAATCAATAGTGAGTAAAAGGTGTAAATAGAGTAAAATAACTACAAATCTAACTATAACTAATTGAAACAAAGCATATAAACTATCTTACAAGTCTCTAGGGGGCCCTCATGTTGAGTGTAAGGTGCTATGAATTCAAATCAAATTGGCTAAGGACACATTTGCACTTTAGGAATAAAGTACTTGTAGTAATAAGAACAAAGAGTCTTCAACAATTATAAATAGAGTATCTATGATATATTCTTTCTTCCCTCGACTTGAAAATGAAGGATATATTTATACACTAGCTAATTTAACTACTTAAAGAAAGAAATACTGAGAGGCAAGTTCATGGATTGACAACATAGTATTTAAATTTAACTAAGAAATGGATTTGGCATGATTTTCTCTGTCATAGAAAATCATGCAGATCATCATTTTATACACATCAACTACATGAGACTCACTCACTTGATATCGTCTTTTCCACATTTTCTTGGTGTTGAAACCTCTTCCTAAAACCCTTGCGTACATAAAAGACAATGTTGACCTGGACATTTGTCCAAATAGACTCTCAATCTAGTCGATCTTTTGAGTTGGCATAATATGTGGATAAGCATGTCCTTCAGACTTGGCATCTGCTCACGTCTTTTGTTCACTTTGAAAGTATCTTCATCCTATCTAACCATGGACTGATCTACAAAAAATCAAGTCAACTATGATAATGTTACAATTCGGTAGAAAAAAGATATTTTAGTCAATTTCATACAAAAATTATAGATTATGGGAAATAATGATTTGATACCTTTTGTTATAGATGAGATGATCTTGATGAATTTATAACTTGTAAATATATATCAAAAAATGTATGGGATGGATGGAAAAATGGGAAAAATTATGTCAAAATTGAGAACAATTTGAGGATACAACATTCCCCCACACTAAGGATGTTGCATGTCATGCACAAAACTCAAAAATGAAGAAATATTGCTTGCTACTGTGCTACTTCTGAGGCATTAATCAGCACATCCATATTGCTTGGCATCCCCTTATTTTTCACATTAATAGACCATCTATGTTTTTTCATGATAAGTTTTTCTTTTTATTTTTCTTATACCAGCAACACATTCTTAATCACATAGTGTCACTTTGTGCTTTCAAAAGTTCATTTTGTGCTTTGACCATTTCATTTTCTTCTGTGATATCCTTGTTTAGTACTTCTAACTGAGAAATATCTTATTTGAGAATGTGAATAGTTTCTTATTTCCCTTGAGAAAAAGTTGTATGTACCTCTGAGTCAATTATAAGATCATCATCATATAAAAATTCTTCATGAAATTGAGTTTCTTTAGGGGACTTTACCTTCTTCTACACTCTTTGCTCCAAATTCTCTAAGTATTCTTATACTTCTTATTGAGCTAGGTCAATTTCTGGAGTCTTTCTTATTGGACTTTGATGGAGTGAAAATTATTCCTCTGTTGCTATGTAAACATCATCTTCCTCTTCAAGATTAGCAGTTTCTAGATGCTTATGGTCTGCTAGATCATTTGAAAGCTTGGAAAGTTGTCTACTCCTCAATTTCTACTCTGGCTTTCTCTTGCTACCCTTTCTTTGTATCTTGGATTAATTTTCTTCAACTACTTTTTTCTTCTCCATGGTTTCTGGTTCTTATGTTCTTTCACTGGATTTCTCTATTCTAACATCCTATTTCTTGTTTTTCTATCTAATCTTCTCCAAGCACTGACTAAGTGGCATATCCTCCTCTAGTAGAATTTCCATTGGTTATCATTTATTGACTAGAAAATTCTCTTCTTTTTCTATAACAACTTCAGGGAAAGGGTTTTGGGATGTTTTTTGTTGGATCCTCTTGATCTTTGGCAATTCTTCCTCCTTTGAAGCTTCTACAAAATAATTTTTAACTAGAAATTTTTTCCAGCTATCATCAATAGAATTTGGATGAGCTTTAATGAAAATTTTCATTAGACCATGATGATATAAGGCCATATTGATATTCGGAGAATCTCTCCTAATATTTAAGGCCATTTTATTTAAACTCCACATTAAATAGTAAGGTAAATTAATTTCTTTTCCTTCAACACAGTGCATGAGCAACCTATCATGGTAAAAGAGCATAGTACCAAACCTTCCTTCGCAAGTTATGAACTTTTGAAGGACTACCAGTAGATTTCTCCATTTAGTCTTCAATGCAATGACTGGTATCCATTTTTAAATGCTGAGGTGTCCATGTGTGGGTTGTGCATGAAATTCCTCCAATATTGTTCCTTGAGCCTCTGACTTTTGAAGCAATTTTATCCAATTCGAGGCAATCCTGTTGTCTCTACTATAAATGACTTAGGAATATTAAGCATGATATCTCCTATAGCTACTTCAACACCATCAAATTCTAAAGAAAAAACTCTTGTGACCTCCTCTTCATAGCCGTTGAATTTATAAAAGAATTGAAGCCATTCTACTTGTTGCAATTGGTCTTTGACTTGAGGGTAAGCACTGAGAAAGTTTACTCCATGTGGCTCGAATATGATAGTAACACCCATGGCAAAAGAGAAGATGCGCCATTGTATTTCCTGTTTCTTAACAGGGATGGTTGAGTATAGGCATATGGCAGAGAATAGGATTGATGGATGATGGAGGTGGTGTATGGGTGAAATAGGCAAGTTATTGAGTACAAATGATATTCCTCTTTTACTAATGATTTCCCATGAATTGGTTTGTTCGATTTTTATACGATCATTAATATTTTCCAAATCATTTGCATACGGTGGGAGGAATTTATCATGATGGAATATATTACGATAAGGGTGATTGAGTATGAATATGATAGGTGTGCACAGTCATAATTTCAAAAGAAGGTGTATTAAAAATTATTATACAAGCCCATAGATCTATCATTCCTTAATGAAAATTGACCTAATATCCTTTGCACGTACCTTTTGATGTAGAAATTTGTCCATTTTGCATATTTATGATATCTTTCAAATGCTTACTAATTGATTTACTTTTGTAGGTCTGTCATTAGTTGCAAAATTTGAACTGGGCTGCAAAAATTGTCAAATTATGTAGTTGTCTTCAAAACTTTATAAATTTTATGAAAATCTTGATGTTGCTAATGTAATTGATACTTATTGGTGTAGAAATTTTGAATAATATGAAACTTATTCATAGAGATTATCCTAATTATACACTATTTGTGGAATCATGCATAATACATAACCTCCTCTACTATTGATCATCAATTTTGCGGAATCAGAAACATTCGCATGCGCACATTGAAGCATCAATCACACATATCAACACAGTATATCACGGGGAAAGCATACAGCTGAAAACCCC
>APFE030677126.1:28478-39112 GCA_000404065.3 Pinus taeda
ATCATCTTGTTGCATTTTCAACACTCCCTCTCAACAAGATATGGATTATCTGCAACCCCTATCCTGTAACTCTATAATGTTCTGCATGCAACACATCTACCCGATCCACTTGCTCCAACAACACTTGGAACAAAAACACTCCCAACTGACCCCTCTGTTGGGCTAGGAACATACTCTGATGCTGAAGCTCTCCTGCTACTGAAAAGTGCTCCCTCTCTGACATCTCCGCTACTGCAACATATTCATGCATCTCACACCATTGCACACCTCTCTGTGCCACCTAGCACTGTGCCAAACACTTGTGCCTCTCGCATTTGCTGCAGCTTGCTAGCTATGAGCTATCCTGGGATTCCCTGCACTGTCGCTCTCTCTGCTGCTCCATCTGCATATGTCTCTACCCAATCAATCAGTTCCTACTACTCCACATCGGGGCTCCTATAGCAAGGTCTCATCCAAGAGGTTGGGTACCTCAAGGATCCTGCCCCTCCTCCTTGGGACGATCACTCTATATCACCCCACCTCCTACTTGGAGGTATTACTGCATGTGATCCCTCAGCCCACTTGGCTTGAAGTTTCCCCCTACTGGAGGTCTCTACATGAGTAGATGTCTCTACTTGATCTCCACTCAGCTTCCCCTGTTGTAGCTGCTCCACAACCTCCTGAAGCTGCTGCACCAATCGTGGCTCCTCCACCATTGTCTAAGACTTCTTCTGGCTCTGCATATTGAGAGGTAATATACCCTCCCTCTCAACCACCAAGTCTCCATCAGTTTCCTTGCTGATCAAGGCTTTGCATGCATCTTGAACCTCAAGAGCATACAGGTTCTTGACCTGTGAACCAATCTGCTTCACCTGTCTAGCGATGATGTGTCTAAGGAAAACCTTTCCCTTACTGAAGACTACATCATAGCCTCTGTCTTCCAGCATTGTGATCGACACCAAGTTTCTCTTCAGTACTGGTACATACTTGACAACGATCAAGGTAAAGTGAGATCCATGCTCCCTCTGAAAAATAACCGTGCTTACACCTGAGACACTATACTTCTCATCATTACCCAACGCTATGAGTATCTGGAGATCTTTCTCCTCCAAAGTACTAAACAAACTCTTGTTGTCGGTCATGTGGAAAGAAGCTCCACTATCAAGAAACCAACCACTCCATCATGGATGAAACCATGCATGCGAAGAGTGTGAAATCCAAATCAAATTGTGAAGCAAGTGCCTCACCTTTAGATCCTTCCCCGGATCCCTTCTTGGATTTTCTCTGTGGGAAATTTGAGGCATAATGGCCCACCTCATGACAATGAAATCATTGCACTTTCGATTTGTCACCCTTCTTCCCATCATTGGAAGAACTAAATCTGGAAAGAGAAACATTCTCCTTCCCCTTCTTCGCCTTACTCGCTAAGGCATAGTTCTCCTCATCATGCATAGATGAAGAACTATCTCTAGTGTTCCGCCTGATCTCCTCTTGCACAAGATCTGACCAAAGTCTCTCCCATCCTGGAAATTTCTCCCTACCATTGACAGAGTCCTGATAGGAATGCCAACTCTTCGGAAGACCAAGTAGAGCCAAGCTCACCAAGTCCTCATCATCGACAGTCACCCCCACACTTCCCAGCTCATCCCGGCGTTGGGTGAACTTTGTGAGATACTGGGGCATACTGTCTCCATTCTCACACTTAATGTTTCTGAGTTTTATCCTTGAGCACCATTCCACCAGCTCAAAACTCAATCGCTTCCGATCTAAAATTCGTGAGAACGAAGTATTTCTTGTACAGAGATCGACTGTATGGGCATTCAGCGGATATCTCACCTTCCAAAAGAAGGATGAATCCAGAGGCTACCTGGACCAATTACAGACTTTTCCTGAAGAAATAAAATGTAGTCACTTTCAGAATGATAGATCTGATGATCAATCCTCCCTTTGATATCCTGTAGAAAATTTTCTACAAATCAACCAACTCTAATACCATGTAGAAATTTTGAATAATATGACACATATTCACAGAGATTGAGAACATGTAACAATACATAGTACAATACTCCTCGCGAGTACTCATCACTATCTCCACCTATTACACACCAACTAGCTCAGATCTGAATCAATCATTGGCTCAAATATCCTCCACTGCTTGCCTGCCTCCACTGCGCAATCCTGCATGAGAATACTGATGAATGAATGATCCAAATTCGTATTTCCCTTGGATATACCATGCAATCCTCATTCACAACTCAATCCATTGATTGTGCAAATCACATGCACAACTATAATCACAATTGACAGTTGTCTTTCCCTTTCACTCACCTCTAACACTTCTCTCCACTGAACTGTCCATGCACTGAGTTAACTGATGTATTCTTCAGTTGCTTTATGAGTTAATAATTAGTGAATTAATTAATAACTAATTCACACCACTCATCACTTGGTCTATTGATTAGTTAGACTAAATACAACTAGTTTAACTAAGCTAAACTGAACACAACTCCATCAACTCCTCATTCAACTCCACAGAACTCAATCACTGAAGTTCTAACTGAAGTCCTTCATGCAATAGCTCAAGTAACCCATAAGAAACACATATTTCCTTCTGGCAGCTACATGTGCCACATTCGTAGCTCGAACTGAAGTGCTCCAAGAGAATAATATAATGTTTATAGTCCAAATATTATTAAGAGCTAATAATATTCGACTGTTCTATTTTTAGCCTGGCAGTCTAAAAATACACTCCGCCCATATGTCTAAAAATAGAGGTACATCTATTTTTACCAACATGACCAATCATCCACAAATAACATCCTGCAACTCATAGACCATGATCCATATGTCTAAAAATAGACATAGTCTAGAAATAGACTTTGTGCCAAAACTTGTCTACGGGACCACTTAGTGAAGGCGACTCCTTTCCACTAAGATCCATCATCTTGTTGCATTCTCAACAAGCATTTCTTGTTGCACAGTTTTCAACACGATTCCGCTTGGATCCTGCGAAAGGACAACTCAGGTGAAATCATTCCTTTCTGTACTTTAGTTATCTATAATAAAAGAGACACTTGTCTTTGTTCCTGATATAAATCTTCCTCATGTTTATGATATCAATGTTATTATTCTCATATGAATGGTTGTTTTAATTGTGTAACTAACTACCTTTCAATATGCTATGAATATGATTTCTTTATGATGCTTGGTCCATATACTGTTGTACTTTCTTGAATTGATTTTTTTGCAGGTTGAAGGAGCAAAAGGAACTCCAAGAGGGTTTGGACCCTGGCTGGAGCTTCTCAAACAAAGGACCCCAAGGTACACCTCTCATCGTAGAGTTTGTTTATATTAGCATCATGGTTGTGTGGAATGTGTGTTTCTCTGTATAGATAACCTCCAATCTACTAGGGTATCAACCCAAGACCCTAGGGGAATTTATCCCTTAACAGGCACTAATAGGTAATCAACACGTAAAACCCGTGATATTCGCTCAAAATTAAGGAGTTTTAATTCTTTTAAGTTTTTTAAGACATATACGCAAGTTGGGTATACACAGACCCGCGTACACACGCGTTTAGCTCAGGGCAAGGTTGCGTATAGGGAGTAAAACATTGTTTTTTGAGTATTTGGACCAGGTCTAGAAGGAGGGGTTGCCCTAGGCCATGAGTGTAGCATCACAAACATCAAGAGTGAGATTTGGAGCTATAACACATCCTACTATTAAATCCATTTTTCAGAGGAAGATTATTATACGCGGGTTTCATGAAGTATAGTCACGTATACACATGAGTTTTTGTGGCTGAAGAAGCGTATATGTTTTTCTGACAAGAAAAACAATGGTCATGCTCTGATATGGGTGCTATGTCTTATGTTGATGATTATAGCCTAATGATATGTTTTGTTCATTAATTTTTATCAGACTGACAAATATTCCTTGATTAATGACTTGTTAACAATGCACATATAGCACATGTTTAGGGGAAGCATTAGCCTTCACACACATTTTGCATTGTTGGCATTATGGTTGCTGAGTCCAGCTATGGCTTCAAATATTTATACCATTTTTTTCTTAAATCATGTAAAAGTCTAGGGTGTGATATGACTTCTCATACATTTGAATGAGTCCTATTGGACAAATGATGTCATTTGTATCCCCACTTTGCATGGGATGGATGATGTAATATTATTGTATTTCTTTCATATATAAACAATTGGTATATCCCTACTTGGTTGGGTGGATGAGTCAAATTTGGTATATCCCCACTTGGTTGGGAGATTGATGTATGTATGAGTCATTGGTCATAGGAAGGTAAAACTCACATAGGTGAGTTATAGAGTCATGTTATTATTTTGGAAAATATTTTTGCAGACTCTCCATGTGCTCACAGGGAGCATGGATGGTTTAGTGCATCACAGCATCAGTGAATTTAGCATGTGCCTAGTGGGAGCATGATCAATGTTTATATTCAGTTGTTTAGATATGAAAGCCTTCACTTTGGTCACCCCTTTTCCCTTGATATCAAAGGGGGAGAACATCTTGGTTTGTCCTTTTCCCTTGATGTCAAAGGGGGAGAGTATTTTGGTGTTGGTTGTTATATCTAACAATTTCTGTAGCTTGTAGTAATCAAAACCAACATGGTTGTCATCAAGTCCAAAGGGGGAGATTGTTGGCATTATGATGTATGTGTTGTACTTGATGGCAACCCTCTTATAGCAGAACAAATCACTTGTATATGGTAACGAGATGAATCTACATAACTAGATGCATCTAAAGGAGAGATATCAAATGTAACGGAATGCATGGTAGTTGTGTTTACAGATGTGACAAAATGCAAGGCAGTTCAAAGGAATCATTTCAAAAGTAATATGGAAAATTACAGTGTAACAGGTCTATTCAGAGGTAACAGGAAACTGGTACAAAAGAATAGGAAGATGGAACTAAGGTCTACTAATCAGAATAAAGAAGGCAAAGAAAAAGGTTGATGTAAAGTAGTTTAAGAAGTATACGTAGATCCACTTAGTCAAAACAGCATATACGCACTGGTCCACAAAACAAAAAGCGCGTATACATATACACACACTTTCACAGGAAGGAAAAGCGTGTATGGGATGGAAAATCAATGTTTTGGTCCAAGGTATTGGTCCGAGCTATATGGCTCAAGGTATTTGGCCCAAGGTATTGGTCTGAGGTATTTCGTCCAAGGTATTGGTCCTAAGTAGTTTTAGTCCAAGGTATTGAGAAAGGTCTAAAACTATATGAGGAGAAGATCATAATGCCAGGTGTTCAAGTAATGAATATCTTATGAAGTGTGAAATCAAAAGAAAATATGCATGTTATGGGTTTATGGTGCTTTTCTTGATCTGAACTAAGGATGAACCTTAACAGTTGATGGGGATGATATCTAATGATTAATCATGATCATGAGACCTAAAATGAATTATTATTATATGGTTCGATCATGGATAGTCTAAATTTGAATGCTAATGCATGATTTACATTGTAAATGTTCTAATCTAGGTATACCTAAAGTTCGGAGGTGCAGCAAAGTTATGAAGTAAGTATTTGCAGATTTGTACGTTGGTTTGCTTTGGTGAAGGTGTGTATACACGCTAGTTTGACTCTTCCAAGTAGCATATGCAAAAGAAAAGCTTGATGTTCAAGGATAACTGATCTATCATATCAATGTTGTTGTTTTACTACTGTCAGTCAATGAAGTCCTCTTAGATATGAATGTAAAACTGAATGAATAAGGAGTTTGATATTTGATAGATTGATTTTATAAGTGAGAAGAAGTGATCTCTATTGTTGCCTGTGTAAAGCTCTGTAAGTTGACAATAGATGTTCACTATATTGTTGGTTGGTATAGAATTGATTCAAAAGTTTATGTTTTCAATAGCTTTGGAGGTATACGTAGGTTTGATTAACGGAAGTAGCGTATACACGTAGTTTGGGTTCAGCCAAGTAGCATATACAATCTGATGCATGGTCTCTAAGGTTACAACTGGTTTTAAATGATGATGCAGGTTTCTGGGTTCAGCACAGTGTTCTGGTGACAGTGATCTAATTCTTTCAGATTAACTGCATGTTGGTTGATGAAGTTTGAGTTTCTAATTTTCTGATGGGTTATTGATTAATCAAGGTATTAATATTTCTTGATATGTGCCAGGACCATCTAGTCTGAAAATTCATGAAACGTGGTCCCTGGTGGAAGAGTGTAGTTTTCTGTAGGCTGGCACCTACGTAGTAGTAAACATATTGCCTAGTACAAGAGCTAGGGGGTTGCAGCTCCCTTCCAGTAGAAGCTGGGGAACGAGAGAAGGCTGTAGCCTTATGCAGGTAGAAGCCTGTGTACTGGTATGAGTCTGCACCAGTACAAGATTGTAAATAGATTTTCTTATTATTAAAAGAAGACAGAGACAATATAAACAGGTGGTTTTCACCCACATTGGGTTTCCACCTTAAATATTGATGTTCATGTGTGTTGCTTATGTGTGATGCTTTATTATGCTTTTAATGCACTGTCTAATAATTTAATTGTAGTGTCCTATCTAGGGTGCTAGACTGGGCTATATTTATTATCGACCAGGGTGTGTAGACTTAGAGGCGTGTGCCTAAAATATATAGACATAAAGGATCTAATCTAAGCCTACCTTTCCTAATTACAATGCTATGATTTGATTCAATATCAAACTATCAATCAAGTATCAACTGAGTATCAAACTATGTATCACTATCAACTAAGATTCAGTTCGCAAAACGCTGTGTATCACTGTAATTAAAGATTTTGGTCTCCTTACAGAGACATCAAACATAAAACCTCTGTTCAGTGGCTACTCAACATTCATGAACATTCATTAACAATCATGCAAAGTGAAAATCGTAAGCATAAAGTTCATGATAGTGCTTTACAAGGTAACCCTGGATCGAATCCCTTACAGGATATGATTCACGATCCAAATGATAATCTATGCAAGCGCATGCATAAACATATAGACAAACACATTCATAAATACATAAACATGGACATGAATCGATTTAATCACTGCGCATATATATATCAATATCAAATGACTGTAAACGCAATTAAAATGACAATAGTATACCATGTACGCAGGGTTCGTCCGCGCTCTTGGTATACTGAGCTTGTTATCCCATGATCACCAAATCAAAAAAACGCACTGTGATTATAATGCAAGTCTGTTTGTATTAAAGTCAAAGCTCTGTTCATGAAACAATAATAGTGATAAAAACGTAACCAAACATACAACCGGTTCATACTTATATTTACATATGGTTCCACATCCCTTGAAAATGGATGTACATTCATGAGCGGTTGTTGCCGCTTTTACCAAAACACTATTTTGAAAATGTTTCTATCTTAGCTGACATATAAAAAAAAGGAAACAACTAAAATTGATTTGGACTGTGACTGTGTGCTGTTGCTGCCTTTGTCGCCAACATGCCATAGTTGACCAGTCGTTGACCGCGCATGTAGGAGGGTTGTTTCCGCTGGGGGATAGGTGCTCGTCCATGCTTGGACATTCTGCTTTTCACCCATATCCTTCGCTCTGGCCTGGCTGTCATGCCACATGTCAAACAATAAGCCATTTACAGGATTTTGGGACTTCCTTTAGTCATTTTGCCCAAAAACTCCTTATTTATTAACAAAAAACCCTTAAATCAATTTAAATGCAATTTAATAACTATAAGACTATTAATTAATCAATTTCCAAGGGATCTGAGGGATAAATGATAAAAGGAGGTAGGTCATTATCATGTTTTGGGAGGGAAAAAGGGGTCATAGAATGGTACCAACATCTCTCCCCGACTTAATGAATTAGCATGTCCTCATGCTAACCCTGAAGTGCTTCCTTTAAACTTGGTCCCTTCCTGTACCTCTGCTGCCTTGAGCAATGTGTCTACATTCTTTTTCACCTGGGCATCTTTCTGGTCATGGAGCTCTTGCTTTAGTCTTTTGTATTTTTCCTTGAGGGTCTTCTTTTGATTGTACCACTTGGTGGCCCACTTGCAAATATCTGTTTGCTCAGCTTCCAGCTCATTGACTCGCTCCTTTAACTTTTCATTTTTCTTTTGAATTTCTTTACTCTATGCTCGGAGCATCTCATTTTCTTTCTTAATAACTTTCTCCAACATGTTAGCCTCCATGAGCTCTTCCTTTAATTTTTCAATTTGTCTCTCTAATTTCTTCTGCTTCTTATTGGGAGGTGGTGACCCTCTTTCTCGTTTATTATTACTTTCGACCTCTATATTAGCTCCTCGGGGGAATGACTTTCAACATCTACATCAGCTCCTGGCTCTGGTGGTGAATGGTCACTGCTCTGAATATCCATCTGTATAGGTGCATTGGATTCGGGTTGGTCTTCTTGCAACTGAACTTTTGGTGTCCTTCTTGTTCTCCTTGAGTAAGTGGTGAAGACTTTGTCATGTTCTGCCCTCTTAGCATCCTCCTTTCTCATTTGTCTAGTCCTTATGCTGCTCACAGGTGGGGGTATCTTGTTAGCTTTGGATGATGCTAGGATCTCCTCATCAATGTCCTTCATAAATCCTGAATTTTCTTGTGATTCTTCTTTGTCTTCCTCATCCCTGATTTGGTTGGCAGCTAAGAACTCCTTCCACGTTTTCCCCCTTCTTTGCATTTCATGCTCAATGAGAATTTTGATTAAACCAAAATGATATAAGCTCTTGTCTTCGTTTCCTTTATGCTTCTGGATGGTTTTTGACATCTTGGTTAGGCTCTGCAATAAGAAATATGGTAAACTGATGACACATTGTTTCTTTATGTGTAGCAACAACTTGATATGGTATAAATAAACAATGTTGTAGCGGCCTTAACAGGTTACAAAATTTTTGAAGTATGTAAACCATTTCATCCCAAGGATGCACCAACCAACTTCTTGGAACGCCTTTCTTCCAGTTGACCGCTGAGACTCGAGACCTAAACATGAATTGGGTCCATGATTTCTCTTTGAATTGCTTGGTTTTAAAATACTTTTCCCCCTCTGGGCTAATCCCTATCGCTTAGGCGATGGTGTCTTATGAAACCTTGAATGAGAAATTGCCTATCAGGGCTTTCTCCCCATTAAATGTGAAGGTGAATTGCTTAGCAAATTCTTCGTTGCTTCCATGGAATTTCTCCAAAAAGGGTAACCACTGTATTTCCCTAAGAATCGAAATGCAGTCTTCATGGTACTGGGAGCTATCGAACACACTTGGCTCGACCCTATTTGTCATCTTGGCAGAGGGTCGAGCTTCTTAACTTGCAAATTTATAAAGAAGTTTGGATTTATTACCTGATAGCATCGCTCCCTTAGTGTTCACTGTAATGCTAGGTCAACTGTTGTGTAGCTCGGTGAGAGTTGAAACCGGATGGCGCTCACTGCCTTCGGTCCTTGCTGTGGAGGCCAACGTATGCAATCCTGAAAATAAGTGAAATGACCAACTTCCTTCTCTTCAGAGTGTGTTCATTTTTAAAAACATAGGAACAATGATAATACCGCTTGCACAAATACTATGATGGGAGCGCTGGAAGCGTATGTACCACACTAATGATGGAGTCCCCTGAATCATTTGGGTGCGTCGGGTGGTGAATTCATCATTCGGCCGCATGCAAAATAATGAATAGGCCTGTTGTCTCTTACCCTTATATAATTTCTCTTTTCGTTTTTAAAAAAATGTCACCATGTGTCCTGTTGGTACTCAGCCAATTGGAGGTATGGACTTAGGAGGTTGGTATGGCGGTAGATGGCTGTAGGATGCTTAGGAAACATTGGAATGAAGGGTTAATGAATTTTAGAAGTAGGAAGTAGGTTGGAGTAGGGAAGAATTAGGGAGATAAGGGATGATGAGAAAAATGTGGCCTTGAAATTAATCATAATAGTCATAGCTATTAGAATTAACATTAAAAATTAATCCAAGAAATTAAGTGTTAAAAACAAGGAGCGTATTACACTTTTGTTTGACTGTTGTTGCATTGGCATGCTGAGTAGAGCTAGATTTTTGACTGTTGTTTGGCTTTCCTTGCTGTTCATAACAGGTCCCCTGAGTAGGTTTGAATGCAACAGGTCCCTCTGCAATGCTGAAGATGTTCATGCAATTCTTTATGTGCATACAGGTGCTGTTGAGCTTGGGTGCTTGATGAAGTCTTGGTCCTGCCTTTGTAGAAACTTGCTGAAGCTGTGTTGAAGTAATTTTGAAATATCAATCTCTTAACAGGTCCCTTTTTGTGTGTCTAAACAGGTCCCATTACTGCTGGTGCTGGTAGCATGGTCTTCTTTGAACAGAACAGGTCCCCCTGCATAGTATTTATAACCAGGTCCCTCTGAGATAAAACAATGACAAGACAGCTTATTTATTGAAGTCTGGAATGTTGGAACAAACTGCTTGGGAAATTTACAATGATGAGAATTTTTTTTTTTACAATGGAGAGATAAGAATACTGATGCTTCTCTCCCCCACAAAAATTTTGACTTGTCCTCAAGTCATTATTCAGCTGAGAAATTAAACAAAAGAAAGAGAATTCTTACCCGCCAACGAATTGGTTTTCAAGTAGGAATTCGAGGTTAGAGTGTGCCAGAAACTGGTTTTCACATCTAACCCATTTATTATTATTTTTCTATGTTTTTTTTCTTTT
>APFE030677126.1:42382-53746 GCA_000404065.3 Pinus taeda
GATTTGGTCAATGCTAAAAATGGATTGTACTTCTTCTTTGTCATTAAATTTGTCATCAAGCCACAAATTATGTGTTACTGCTGGTGATTGTGCCGATGGGTAGAGGGTGAGTTGTTTTCTTTCAGTCCCTCTCGAGATGATCATGTTGCCAGATCGACATCCTATAAATGCATCAGCAGTCACTAACCATGGTCTACCAAGAATGATAGGGTGCTCTCCTAAATTGGATTTCGGTTGGAGGATTAAAAAGTCCACCGGATACTCCCAAGAGTCTAGTGAGACAATTATGTCTTCCAAAATCCCTTTAGGAATCACTTTAGACCCATCAGCTAGTTCAAGAACAATTGTTGTATGTTGCAAATTGGTAAGCTGGAGTGTTCTCATGGTTTCAAGAGTCATGACATTAATTGCGGTGCCAAGATCTATCAAAGTGTTTGGAATTTGTATGTTGTTAATGATGGTGGTTACTTTGGGAATGCCAGGATCAACATACTTCTCTATGAAGATTGTATTGGTCATAAGGCCTGCTAAATGTCCTATAACATGAATGGTTTGAGGATCAATCCTTTTCCTAGCAGGCTTCTTGAGGAACATGTCTTTGATGGATTTAGTGTAGATAGGAATGTCTTTTATAGCTTGCAGTAGCGGAATTTTTATGTAGACATTTTTAAGCTCATCTAAGACATCAAATGTGGTATAGACAATGGAGGTTTGATTTGGACCAATCGGTCTGGAAAAGGTGGATGCAATGGTTCCATTTGCTTATCTCTGGTATCATCGTTTGATTTCTTTTGATTTGTCATTTCATTTTCGTTTTCTATGTTTTCTTCTCGCCTATCTGTTATTCGAGAATCTTTCTGGAGTACCTTGCCAGACCTCAAGTTTATGTTTTGCAAGGGTAGTGTGGGATATGAAGTTCCCTCTTCTACATTGTAGGCTGGCCTCTCTACTCTATTATTCGGATTTGGGATAGTTTGAGCAGGAATTTGTGTGGGTCTGGAAGGTTGTGAGTTAGCTGGAAATTGTAGTTGTGGTGGATTTATTGGTGGAGGAGCAGGCAGTGCTTGTTGAGTAGGTTGAGGTGGATAAACAGCGTGCTGAGGATACTGCTGATATGGTTGAGAATGTGATGGATACAGTTGATGGTATTGTTGATATGGTTGTGAATATGGTGGGTATGGTTGAGGATATGTATGATAAGATTGAGAGTACTGTTGAGATGGTATCCATTGTTGTTGTGGGTTGTTTTGGTGCTGCCATGGCATGGGTACATTCCATGAATTCTGTGCATACATTTGATCATTTACAGGAAACTGCAAGTTTTGATTTGGGAACATACCTTGAGGTGATAGCCTTGGCTGCCATGGTCTTTTTGCGCCCATGTAATACATGTTTTCCATCTCTGCATTGGCTGCCATGTTACAATTCTACAAAACCTTAACTTTAGGACAGTTAAATATATCATGATGTTTAGTACAGAAAGCACAAACTTGAATGTTTTCTAGGGGACAGCCCTTTAATGCATGTTTCTTCCGACACTTGGGGCAGAAAATAGCCATTACCTGATCTTAAGCTTCTTGTTTCTTTTTGGCTTTTAGAGAGTCAATTTGGTTCCCTATTGTGCTTAACAAATCTGTCTTAAATTCTTCTAACAGATTTCCTATCTCAGCCCTTGTGACACTTGTTGAAGCGGACTTGGTGACCTTGGATGACAGGGTTCTTTTTCCCATTTTAGCTTTACTCCTTGAATATTTTTTGCATAGATCAGCGATTTCTTCAAAGGGTAAAACAGAAATGTCACCTTTACCCATCAAATTGAGGTCATCCATGTATTCCTCTCGGATACCTTTCAAGAATATTGTGCGAGTCAGATCAAGAGGCATAGTTTGGTGTTTAGATTTTTGTAAGTTGTAGACAAACCATTCCAAGTATTCCTCTAAGGTTTCATCCTCTTGTTGGCTCATTCTAAAGATGTCATCTTTAGAGTCTTTGGATCTGCAGTAGGGTTGATATTTCCTTAGAAATACTTTTCTCATACCATCCCAATCAGTAATAGTATGCTCACCAAGCCTCATGAACCATCTTAAGGCTGATGCCTTTAGCATCGCTGGAAAAAGTCTGAGCCTATGGGCATCATCAGTATAGCCATATGTCTGACATACAATGTCAAACTTGAACAAGAATGAGTCCGAATCTTCTGAAGCCATGCCATAAAAGTTAGGTAGCACTGATGGGGGTATGTTTTTCATTTTTATCTCATCATCTTCCTGTGGTTCATGTATGGGAAAAGGAAAAGTTGACTCTTCTTCATCTCTCTGTCCTTGATGTGGCACTGATCCATCTCCTTCCTCAGCCATCTTAATAGATTTCTCTGTATCAAAGTCACTTGTTTCAAAGAGGCGATTAAGGAAAGAGTGTTCAGTCTTTGGGGAGTGTTCAGTCACTGTGCTACTTTCTCCTTGTGTGGTAGACCTAGGAAAGTCCCTATTCTATGATTTATGTGTTAATAAAGTTTGCCTTTCGATGAGAGTAACTCTCTGCCCTGATTTTTGTTTATCCTCTAATGCTTGAATGATTTTTTCCTCAGCTGGTGTTGAATTCTTTACAGAGTCTGCTCCTGATGATGATGGGTTAGTTTTTGAATGGTGGGGGGTTTTTATGAATCTACCCTGATTGTCTCTAAACCTAGGCATAAATGAACATGATTTTAACTGTGTTTTTGTTTATTTTTGCTTATTGAAAATTTTTTCTCTTTTCAATCCTTTAAGTATGCCTCCCCGGCAACGACGCCAAAATGTAGTGTCCTATCTAGGGTGCTAGACTGGGCTATATTTATTATCGACCAGGGTGCATAGACTTAGAGGCGTGTGCCTAAAATATATAGACATAAAGGATCTATTCTAAGCCTACCTTTCCTAATTACAATGCTATGATTTGATTCAATATCAAACTATCAACCAAGTATCAACTGAGTATCAAACTATGTATCACTATCAACTAAGATTCAGTTCGTAAAACGTTGTGTATCACTGTAATTAAAGATTTTGGTCTCCTTACAAAGACATCAAACATAAAACCTCTATTCAGTGGCTACTCAACATTCATGAACATTCATTAACAATCATGCAAAGTGAAAATCGTAAGCATAAAGTTCATGACAGTGCTTTACAAGGTAACCCTGGATCGAATCCCTTACAGGATATGATTCACGATCCAAATGATAATCTATGCAAGCGCATGCATAAACATATAAACAAACGCATTCATAAATACATAAACATGGACATGAATTGATTTAATCACTGCTCATATATATATCAATATCAAATGACTGTAAACGCAATTAAAATGACAACAGTATACCATGTACGCAGGGCCCATCTACACTCTTGGTATATTGAGCTTGTTATCCCACGATCACCAAATCAAAACAATGCACTGTGATTATAATGTAAGTCTGTTTGTATTAAAGTCGAAGCTCTGTTTGTGAAACAATAATAGTGATAAAAACGTAACCGAACATACAACCGGTTCAGACTTATATTTACATATGGTTCCACATCCCTTGAAAATGGATGTACATTCATGAGCGGTTGTTGCTGCTTTTACCAAAACACTATTTTGAAAATGTTTCTATCTTAGCTGACATATAAAAAAAAGGAAACAACTAAAATCGATTTGGACAGTGACTGTGTGTTGTTGCTGCCTTTGTCGCCAACATGCCATAGTTGACCAATCGTTGACCGCGCATGTAGGAGGGTTGTTTCCGCTGGGGGATAGGTGCTCGTCCATGCTTGGACATTCCGCTTTTCACCCATATCCTTCGCTCTGGCCTGGTTGTCATGCCACATGTCAAACAATGAGCCATTTACAGGATGTTGGGACTTCCTGTAGTCATTTTGCCCAAAAAATCCTAATTTATTAACACAAAACCCTTAAATCAATTTAAATGCAATTTAATAACTATAAGACAATTAATTAATCAATTTCCAAGGGATTTGAGGGATAAATGATGAAAAGAGGTAGGTAATTGTCATGTTTTGGGAGGGAACAAGGGGTCATAGAATGGTACCAACATTAATGATGTACTGGTTTAAGATCAACAGATGATAAATTGTCTAAATCACAAGTTCTTTGGATATACGCTAGTTTCTCTAATCACAGTTGCGTGTACACGCTAGTTCACTTCGCTAAAGTAGCGTATATAAATCTTTTTGAGAAATAAAATTATTGATCTGATAATACTTATTCACCACCCCTCTCATTATTATTTCTAGCATGTTGCTCATGCTTCTGAATGAACTTGAAACTGGTTCCAAGACACTGTACTCGAATGCCATGGAGGCTAGAGTATGCTTCCATCCAAACACGATCACGTAGTTTGGGGACATAATCACATAGTACCAAGATTTCCACCAATATGTGACTGAGAAGCAACAAGTGGAGGTTGCTAAGATGGATTTCTCCCAAACTCAAGCATCAAAGTGTTGTGCATTGTTAAGTTGTCAAGTTGTCTCTACTCAATTTTGTCTTATACGAGTACAATTGTAAAATGTAATATTATTTGTAATTATGTTTTAAGTGAAATTCCAAGTGTCAGTATTAGAGGTGCAACAAAATTAGAGGTACCTTCCAAGGCATACTCTAGTCTTAATCCATTGAAATCCATCTTCTCATCTCTAAAGAAATCTTGTTGCACTAAACTCCAAATTCGAACCTCCTGAAAAACAACTTCAAATTTTTTTCTCTAATGTGAATCCTAATCTAATACCATGTAGAAATCATGATGTAGATTTGCACCTGCTCTTGAAGTTTTAATCAAAATCCCAAGACACAAACATACTCTACTAATCCATGGATAATAATTCACAATTTAGAACAAAAATCTCAGACATGCAATAAGAAATCACACACATGCAAATAATATCTTTCCAGGGGAAATAAAAGTATTAAAATTACCAATGCCTTCTTGCATTAATCACATGAATAGAGATGTATTACAATTTCTTTTCTCAACTGAGCACAACCTACAAGTGAATAACCTATCTCTCTGCTTGCTGAGAAGATCTAACCCAAACTTAGTCAAAATTTTCCTTTTCTTTACCCCCTATTTCCTTGCACAATTCCTAAGAAATTATGCCCCTATTATTTAGGAATTTCTACAAAATGGACTGTGCAATTCCCAAGGTTGATTATCTGATTGCATGAAACACCTGTACACTCAAGACTAGTCTACAATTGATGTTACACTACCTTGGAATCTCCACCATAGTTGGGGAACTCAAATTCTCTCCATGAACTTGCTATTTTGGGCTAATTAATCAATTAAATGGATGATCACTTAGTTTGACTGAAGTCCCACTACACAATTGCCCTTCCACTAGTTCCTCCAAAAGTTAGAACTAGTTTAATTGAAAACAACCTAAGATATATGACCTTGATTGCTACGAATTAGCAATCACACATGTTTAACTAAACTCTAAGTTCTCCAACTCGAATCTACTGAGTAAACTAGGTGACACAATCCATGTCACACAAGTTGACTTCATCCAAGTTGTTTATTGATGTGGAAATTCGAATTTTCTCAATTTAACCAAGCGAAAATCAAAATGAGAATTTCTTGCTGTATTTTTCAACAAAATTTTATCTCCATTGGCTTGGAGGACATATGTCAATATTTTTTGTTCCAACATGCAAAAAGACATATATTTTGGGTGAGCTGACTTGTCACCCAGAAGGTTCAACTTCGCTTCTTGAAGTGGATTAACCCAAAATACATTTAAAAAAATATTTTTTTCTTTTTCTTTACATGAAGTCCAAATGTGACTTTGATTCAAAAAATCCTAGAAGCATGAAGAACATGCTTAACTAATTAAACAACAACAACAACAACAATAATAATAATAATAATAAATTCCTCATTTTCTTCTTTTTTCTTTTTACATAAAATACATAATGATACAAATTATGAAGATCGAACCTAGTTACATTTTCCAACAGAAAGGACTTTATTTAGCACATTGTGCACATGTTGGTGATGGACACATTGAACACTAGAACTCAAGGGATTGAGTTGTTGTGAACTAATGAATGATGTGTACAAGGGTTTTTTTCATTTCTATGTTATTATCATTGGCTAAAAGTTTCTTGTTCTTTTTGTTTGTTTACTTTGAGCATGGTCATGTTACCTTGTGTTGTTGTCCTATATATTTTTGTGTTATTTTCATTGTTTTCATTCTTTCTTATTGTCTCTTGGGGTTTGTTATTGGTTCGTTTGTTGGGTGTGGAAAAGGAAAGAAAATGGAGCTCATGGAGAATAGCTAAATAAAACCCACCCAGAATTCAAGACCATGATTAAATCTTGTGCATAAGATAAATGCCAATAGAGAGCAGAAGAACATAACATAGTAGTTAGGTGTACTTGGCCGGTTCCACATGAAAAAAATGGATGGTGACATGACAAATATAAATATAACATAATAAGGAAGTTTCCTTAACTGAAACTATGTATGGTTGAGATGTGTGCGTGTGTATTTTGTCTTCTATGAATATGATGAAGATTAGGAAATGAAATAAAGGTATGAGGATGATAATTGGTCCAAAAGGTCATTATTGAGAACCACCATTGTAATAAGATAAGTGATTAGTATTTAAAAATATGATCACTATGTGAATGATATGAAAATAATTTTTTTACTTACCATGTTTTAGGTAACACAGTGAGATTACTTAATGGATTCCATGTTATATGGAACACCATTGGGAAAGTGGGCATTAATGACCTATTAATAATAATTATCATTATTAATATGGTATATTAATGCTTCTGATACTTATTTTAAGCATGAATGACAATGATGAAGGTTCGAAATTGACAACGTATACTTAGCATGGACGAAGAGATGCTATAATTGAATGAAAATGAAGATACCTTTATGAGGTTTACATTGAAGTCTATGAATGACTGAGTTGATGAATTGATAACTAATGTCTGAGGATGAGATTATTTTAGGAATTTCTAAGTATTGCAATAGTAGGAATGTTATCAACTAGTCAGACCCTTTAAAAAGCTTAAAATGGAAGTGTTGATAATGATAGCCAAGTAAATAAGGCAACGATGAGCCAAGGTAAGATGGTGATGGAATGCTATTGTTTCAAATTATTGCATGCTTTGCATGGATACCAAGAAGTGGTATAGTGAAGACAAGGGACATTTGGTATGAAATATTTCAATAAATTTTGTAATGCTCGCTGAGTGAAATGAAGTACCAAAATGTGAATGAATTTAAAGATATGAATTTCTCATTTCTAACTCATTGGTTTGCAAAACTAAATGTTTAATTGCATTATTAAGTGCTTGGAATAAACGCGATGTACATGTTCATTGTAATGACAATATTATTTCAATTTATTTTAATTTAGTTGGAGTGATTGAATTTTTATGAGTATAATACTTTTGAAGTCACTTCAAGTTGTCGTAAATTTTTATAATAAAAGAGATTGCATATATATGTATATAAACACTAACAAGCATTGGCTATTTGAAAGATTGGGTTATAGAAAAAATGTTGGAATGGTGCATGAGATTGAAGCCGCCATGACATATCAACAATACTTTCAAGAAAGCCAATGATGCAACTATAGATCTCATGCCTATGGGATCAGGATTCTACGTGAAGCAAGGATTGGGCAATTAAAATTTCTAGTTTGAAATTTTTAAGTATATCTCATAGGAAACTAAATTTGTGACATAGGTGAAATGATGTTGTTGGGAGCTCAAGAAGAAGAGTGTCATAATGGTATTGCAGTTTGTGGGACTTTTTTATCTCATGGGAGCAAGTCATAACTAGTACCTTGACTATGACACTCCATGAGTAGTGCAACAAAGCACACCAAATGGGTATTTTTCCATAAGACTCCATGCACGTGTCTTTAGAGAATTCCATATGGATACTGGGTTGTAAAAATATAATTACTACCCCATGCATAAAAGCCTTAGGATGGGTAGACTGCCTAGATTGGTGGTTTCTTGGGCTTGGATAGGTCAATAACTAGTGGGAGAAGAAATATACCCATCCTCACTGGGAAGTGAGCATGAGAAAGCTAGTGTGGAGTTGTATGAAAATATTGTGTGGAGCAGTGACACTACCATTGGGTGTTTGCTTAAGCTGAGAACCACATCATGAGATGGATTTATAGATTTTTCTAGTTGGAGACTGAGTGTATAATTTGAATCATTAATGCTTAACATGTGGAGGCGTGCTCTGGATTCATGTAGTGTTTAATAGGTGGAGACATGATATGGATTCATGTGTGCGTAAAAATGGATTACGTGGAGCTTATTTGGTAAGGATGGAGGTAAAGAATACATGGAACTATGGAGTGTATACACCACGTAGTGATACAAAGAAAAGAAAGAAAAAAGGTAATCATAGAGATAATTATCAATTAAAATTTTGAGGAATTTATCTATTTAAGTTGTGATTTAAAATACTTATTATGAATCTCATAGGACTCATATTCTTATGATGTAGGATAACTACTAAACTATCCAACATGAATATATGAGGTTGAATACAAGGAAAACAACATTCGCTCAATAATATCAATGTGCGGAACAATAACATACTGGAGTGGAGGAATTTAGGAGCTAGGCCATTATGGTTGTTAGGGTCTCATGATTCATAGGATGAAATGATGATTGAATATTTTCTTTCAGTATATCAAATTGTAAATAATATTGCATGTTGCAAATTATTTCCAAAAAGAAAAAATAAAAATAAAAACTAAAAACTAAAAAGAGGGTATACAAAAAGAAAAATAGAATAAAAGAAGATGAAAAGAACGCCATGAAAAGAAAAAAGAGTTAAAGTGATGCAAACTCAAATGCCACTAGAAGAAATATAATTTTGTTTTGAAAACTAAATTAGGAATTATGTGCAGCTTGTTTTAAATGCCACAATCATAGATCTTTTTTTGAATCATACAATATAATCATGGTCATACACATTTGAATTTATATTTTTAGACTAGAGAATAATTTAACCAAACTGTTTAAACTTGGTTAAAATTAGGTAGATAGGTGAAGAAATTGATCCAACTGTTTAAGCTGGATTAATAATTTAAGTTTGTAACTTAAGAACTTAGATTAGGATAAATCTCTCCTTCAAAGGAAAATAAGAAGGGTATGCACATTTAAAAGCACCCGGGGTTTGTAGAAGATATGCCTTGCTTTCAAAAATTAGGATGAAAAACATTAAAATTGTATTATTCATGCTTTAAAGCAATATAGGCTTTGTCCTAACTTTTGGCGCCTATAAACAAAAGTGCAAAATGAAAATATGATTTGTCAAATAGAGGATAAATGGTGGGCCTGACCTCAGCTATGTGTCCTTTACGATCGCAATCGATAGTCCGAAATGATTTTTGGACCCCCCACCCTTCCTACCTTTATCGGCAGAGAGGGGGTTCAAAAAGGTGGTCTCCCTCACCCTGACCCCACCTTACATGTAACCCTCTCGTTATTTTGCACCCCCCCAATACTACATACCACCCTCCCTCCCCTCTGAAAACTACCTAAACCTTTCCTTCCCGCCAATGGTTCCCTGTGCCTACACCACTAATCCCTCAGCAACACCTGTCTAACTGTTTCCTCTACCTGTTATGCATTTAATCTTCCGCTAAATTATTGTTAATCCTCCTAACAGTCTCACGCCTTTAATAGAAGATTCCTTAACCATAAAACTCTTTTTATCCATTCCTGTTACACCCTTTATTGAACCTGATCCTGCGATGTTTAGTTCTATTTTCTCAATCTCAATTAATACAGCTAAATTGTCCCGACATTGAGCAGAAAACCAGGGTGCAGTAGCACCAACTTCACCATAGTTTCCAACTTCCATTGTCAAACTTTTCCTGGGTAAATTGCACAACTCTTTAGCCTTTTCCAAATTGCTTCAAAATTCCCAATATGGATGCCAAGAGTAAAACCAATGTTAATAATGAAAGCCCTATAATTCCCCCATCAGTTGACCTTGATCACATCCCCCTGGCTAACAGAGACTATAAAATCTTAGAGCCAAAGTGTGAATTCGATTTATTCAAATTATACAACTACTTCAAAGACATCCTCCTTGACCAGAGTGATGAAATTGGCCTCTGGGAATCCAATTTACCCCTCTACATGTTTCCCCAAACCCATCACTTCCTAAAATTTGTCCTCAAATGAAAATCTTGTTACTTGCCAAACCAAAGAGCCATTATGGCCCACAATGGCAAAATTCTATTCAAAATCACCCCTCAGTCAATTAACTAAATGTTTTTAAGTATGGGGGGCAGATCTCTCAAAATGATTCCACTATTCCTTTCTCAATGGAAGCCTTGAATGAATTATATCATAAGTTGACCTTTTCCCAGAGATCCAAGACTTTCAAAATCTTCCTACCTGAAGATGTCCAGCTCCCAAAAAAGAATCCACCATATCTATGCTCCATTTTTCTAGACAAAGCTAAGAAAATCATTTCCATACTCTCATGTTTGCTGGGGTATTATTCATATGAATGGGTAGATGAACCTATTTTAGGTTTTCTATCGATTTTCTCCACTAAAGAAAATCCCTCAGTAATTTTCAGTTTCAGTCAGTTCCTTGCTAACAACATTCATGAACAATTCCTTAAGCTTAAAACTAAAGGAATGTTCAAATATGCCTCTATTCTTGTGTATATGTTTCTATTTTATCAAGCAGATAATTTCGCATTTGCAGTATAAAAACTGAATGAACAAGGTGAGCCACACTCAGTCATTTTTTGGACTTCCATGCCAAGAAGGAATTCAGAAGAATACAACTTCAAAGATTTTATTGATCAATTTATTCATCCATTTACATGTTTGTTGAGCAGTGAGACAGAACCCATGGTCAGTGCATAGATTTAGAATATTTTACACCTAAGTGAGCAGGTTAGAATAGGTGACTGGTATTTATACCAGAATTACACCAAAATAAGAGTGTATGGTTGTGAGCTTTTGTTGATGCCTCGAAAATCGCTGCAACAACATTGGGGAAACCACCCGGTCCGAACCTTAGTACAACTCCTTTTTCGTTTGGGATAGTGGCTCCGACTGGGGGTAATGGGACCAGTTTCCCAGAAATAGATAAAGGGGATGGGTGAATGATTTATAGATTACACTAGCGGTGAGCGAAAGGCTAAAACTATTTAACAGAAATATAAATAAATGAAACTATCCCGGGAATATATTGAGCTCTAAAGCGTAGCGTTTGATGTTCTGTGTCTAAAAGACAAGCATATAGATGACTGTATCTTTCCAACATAGATATTAATTCATTTAATATTGTTGTGCCTAAAT
>APFE030677147.1:0-13486 GCA_000404065.3 Pinus taeda
TTACACATTTACTGGGTGATGAAACAATTAATTGCTAAGGCCTTGGAGCAGGTTGCTACTGAAATGGAAGAGTTGGCTCAGGGTGTCCCCAACTTGAGAGGAGAGCTCCGCATCCTGCAAATTTCCATGGAGATGCAGGGGAAACAGTTAGATGAAATCTAGCAACTGCTTAAAGACGGCCAGCAGAAGAGCAGCAAAGAGACCTCACCGATCCTTGCAAATGCAGCTGAGTAACTTTAGTTCTTGTTTTCTTTTTGATGAGTCTACGGTATATAGATAAATTAGACAGGTTCCTTCATTTTGTAATAGATAGCTACTATATGCAGATCAGCAGAATCAGAACATGGAAGGACTGTACTGTTTATATAGCTTGGAAAAACAGAATGTGGTATTTCTTTTTTTGGTATGCTATTAAAAACTTTAGGTGGATGCCCTACTCGGTTTCCCCTGGTGGGCGGGTAGATGGCTCCACCAATACTGCTGTAACTTTTTGACGTGATAATAGAAAAACAAGAGTAACAGCTTTGCCTACAAAAAAAAAAAGGTGCAGAAATACAATAAAAATATTATTTTTAAAATAATTTAAGGATCATGAGAAAAAACAAATTATACTATACATATATAAAATAGAATAGAATCGATATTTGAATTGAATATCTAAATATATATATATAAATATATATATAAATATGAAAATGGAATGTGTAATTAAATCATTTTAATAGAATAAATTGATAATCTGAATTTGAATTATTTATATAAAATGAAATGTGATGTGTAACTAAATCATTCTTTGTATTAAAATTTCCTAACTCAAAATGTTATAAATAAAAAATCAATCATATTAAAGGTTCATGTTAATGAGACCTATTTGACCAAAGGCACTCTTCAACCACTAACTGTGAGACCAGTAATTGACTCCGAATGAAAACACTGAAGCCGGTAATGTCCACATCTTTTGTATGTTTCTTGTTTCGGATTCAATGAATTCCTAAGATGGGTAGATGTCAAAATTTCCAAGTTACACTATTGATACATTATTGTTATGTATCTGATAATTTGGAGGATTTGTGGTTTTACAAATCATTGATGTCCATCGGGTTATGATAACATAATTCATGTCGAAATTCACCATATTAAAGTATTAATATAATAAAATATTAATAATTAAAAAATTGTAATTATGAAGGAATTTTGAGGTTTAAAATGGGACTTTTAAGGAAATTATAAAATAATAGTGAAAATAATAAAATAATATTAAATTAGATCATCAAATTTTAGAGGGGAAAAAAGGAAACTATTTTTTCAACTCGTATTTTCAACTTATCTTCTTATGGGTTTACTAAAATTTTGAGAGTCAATGCTCATTAGGTGTAGAATTTAATTCTTCATCCAAGGAGTACACATGTTTCATATTTTTTATGGACCATGCTACATGAAAAATGAGAAATATATGAAAAACATGATTGCAATCACGTATTTTCATGTATTTCTCATTTTTCATGTAAAAGGGTCCTTTGGAAGTATCCAACATCGGTAATTCGTGGATGAGGAATTAAATTTTCCATCAAATGAGTACTCCCCCTAGAAATCTGAGTAAAACCTTAGGGACACAAGTTGAAAATATAGATTGAAAAAATAGTTTTATTATTCCATTATCTTTTAATATTTTTACCTTTTTACTGCAAAAATGATGAATCATTCCCCATGGTGGAGATCATCTTATTCAATCCTATTGGTTCTTATAAAGTTTGTTTTGGTTGTACATTTCTCTTTGGAGGCCTATTTTAGACTTCAAAATTCCCCTAATGTTTTAAATAAATAAATCTAAATTTACCATGTAGAGGCATCTTTTAGTAGACATTTATTTTCAGAATGTGATTTAAACGTGACTAATAGCTAAAGGAGAAAACATATGTTTTTGTTTTCTCTATTTATTATGATATTTTTAACTTTATAATCAGAAAATTTGTATTATCTTTATATTTTTATTATAAATATAAAACAAAAATTAGCTTTGATTTATATTGTTTCTTGCAAATATATTTACTTATTAGTCTATACAGCGACTATAATAATCGTTTTTAGTCTCGCTATTAGCTAGACACATAAACCAAAAAGCCTTTCCTATTTCAGCCAAAGTTTTTTTCAATATTCAAAGAGATATTCGTTATTTTTACAAGTCAAATGCATTTACATATGTTTTTCTCTATGGATTTCAAACTTTTACGATTGAGGAATATGAACTAACAGATTACATAAGGGTATTGGAAAATTCCACGGAATCCTATGGTATATGGACTATAAACTTTCAATTTTCAAAAGATTAAATGAATTACTCATGAATTGTTAGAAAAATTCATTTGAATCATTTGTATTTCAATTTTCAAATGATTAAATGAATTACTCATGAATGGTTAGAAAATTTCATTGAATAATTTGGAGTATATAGTTTATAATTGTGGTTAAAAACAATATTAATTTCGATGATGCAATGTTTGATGTGGTTAACAATAATTAATTTTAATATATTTTATTTAAAAATATTTAAATATTTTTTCTAATTATTATATATAAAATATATTTTTATTGGAAGTGGAAAGAATATGAATAATTAATTGATATTGAGGAACCTTTTGCAGCAAACCAAATCTTACATCTCTAGATAATTTATCCATTCCAAGGATTTGATATTTTCATGTCTTTTTAATGATTTTAGTTAACTTATGATTTTTCTATTTTATTTAGAATTTACAAGTACCGTTTGATAATATATTACACAATCACGCAATTGTGAGTAAATATGTTTGTATGCATCATATTAGTGCATTGCTATTTGGGGAAAAATACATAATTTTTTTTTTTATAATTGGTGGCATTTTAATAAACACATAGAAATATACAATTTCATGTTTTTTTATATTAAATTTGTTTATTATCATTTAATTTGAATAATTTAAAACCCCTATTGGGGTGGCAACTCTAGCACAAAATTATCATGTGATGGCTTAAATGAGGAGGAAGAGTGGGATGGGATGGAGGCCCTACTCCAAACAGAAAAGTTTAGTTTTATTCAAAAAAATTTAGAGGTTTCTAACATAGTCACTAATTAAAAGAGAAAATAAACAGGTATTTATTTTTTTTAGGTAGCAAAAAAACACCCCATTTTCAAAAGTGGTGATGCCAGAATACACTTTTTTTAGCATGTTTTTGGCACATTCAATTTTCTTATTTATCAAGTATGAATATTTTTTTTAGATGTTCGTGATTTTCATGCTGATTTTGAGAAGATGCAATATCAATCCCTTCTTTTAGAGTGTCGATTTTTTACACTTAAATTTTCTAATGCCTTCTTCTTCCCATAAGAAGTGTATTTTTTGTGTTTTCATTTTTCGTTTCAATTTTGTTTGTAATGAAATCTTATTTTTTTGTGTAGTTAAAAAAACAAATAAATCGTCAATATTTTAAAGCTAGTATTTTCTATATGTTTATGTAATGTTAATTAATATTTCAATGAACATCAAATAATTGTCACTAAAACACAATAATTTTAAACATTTGACAAAAAAACACATATTCTATATAAATATAATGAAAATAATACACCATTTCATAATTTTTGTCAAAAATGATATGTCAAATAAATGATTTTTATGCAAAAATACTAACAAAAAAACTTTAAAAAATAACATTTTTTATGATTTTTATGTTAAAAAATAATAGTAATCACATGGTTTTTACGAAAAAATGATTCACATAAAAATTAAAGTGAAAATCAGATAATAGAAATATTGAACATATAACACAATAATCAAATGTTCATTCTTCTCATAAAATCTCAAAGTCAAAACATTACAAGTGAAACTAATGAAGATCTCTAAAAATTGAGTTTGATTTGTGAGCCTAACTTATGTCATCAAGAATATCATATAATCCATGTTCATTGTCTTCTTCAACTTCATTATTTTCTTCTTCCACAATATTTCCTGCTTGAGTTTCCTCATTTTCCTCTTCTAATGGATCTTTCATGTCTACAAATCTTGCAAAGTGTCTTTTTCCAATCAATCCATATAATGGTGGTTGAGGTTCCTTTTCCTTTCTTGACACACATGATTTATTAAAATCTCATTTCCTCAAACCAACTTCTCGCATTACATCTGGAAGAAATTGAGGAGCATTAATTCTTTGTTGAATAAAATTTCATTCTAGTGGGTCTCTTTTAATCGCAATGAAATTTCTTCCTTTTTGTAGGCAACATGCTAGTTTTGTACTTAATGATCAAGCACAAAAAAATAAGTAAGTAAATTAGTATAAACACATAAAAACAAAAAAAATAAAATATTAAAATTGAATTTTAAATAATAAACTTACGTGAAAATAAATACAAAACCCAATCTCCTTCATTTGAACATAATTCTATAAGATAGTTAATCAATGTTTGTGGTTTTTGATAAGTGTTAACTATCTCTCCTTTTGCATCTTTATCCTCATATGTTAATTTTTGTACGACATCATCTTGAGCCAGTACTTGGATATGATTCTTTCCATCTACTTGCTTCAGAAGAATGGACTTATAGCTATCATCTTTTGCCCAACATTCAACATTTACAAATTGTGTGTCTGGATGAAATGACACAAATCTCCAAAGTGGTGATGTTATGATTTCCTTAAAGTTGGTAACCACTTTATTAAAAGCTTGATAAGTGTAAGGCTCACTATCATATTCAATGTTTGGAAAATTGAAACCATGAGGAATTTCTAGGATAACCAGGGCATATTCACTTTTAGGTATGCATTTTGCAATGTCTTCAGAGTCACCTTGTATTATTTGACATTGGATAGTGCCCATCCCATTCCAAATGAAATGAGTAAGAGTAGGATCAAGTTCAGCATTCCTAAGACATTGCTTTCTCAGCCTTTTCAACTTAATTTTTTTAATGAAACTTTTCAAAGTATTTGGTACTCCATTCACATCCTTCTTCGACATCTTCAATGAAATAAATAAATGTAATTATAAGCAATATAATAAAATAAAAAATTATATGAATAAAATGAATGTAAAAATCAACATACATTTTTGAATGCAAGATAAAATCTGTAAGTGTTGTTGTAGAACTTGATTCTGGGTAGTTGAGTACAACATCATTACAATTCTATTCAGTTAACATTTTAACCATACGTTCTTGTATTTTCATATAAATCTTATGACTGAATAAATAAAGTGAAAACTGTTAATATAGTGATATGTATAACAAATAATACCACCGACAATATGTTATATTTAAAAGAAAATTATAATCCAAGAGAAAGTAAAATAAATTCAACAAACTTACTTTTGAAATTCCGAGCACATTTCCTCCAATGACAATTCACATGACTTTACATGACGTAATACTGAATTGGCTAGTTTGTCATCTTTCATAGATTGCAATGTTCTCCAAGGTGTGATAGTCATATCATGTGGAAGTCATTTCATTTTAGGACTTGCCTTAATGTTGGTACATATTATGGTTTTAGACATTTTAACCTTCTGATCTTTTGTGGCAATACTCTCCCACATTTCGAAAATGTCATTAATCAATTCCCATATCTCCCTTGTTCTAAATGCATCTGGAAAATGTTATCTATGCCTTTGAATACTTTTGAATATACTTTCCCACCTTTTGATTTGATTATATCCTCAATTTGATAACTTGTCTCCATACGACATTCCTTTCGAAATCTTAAACTGACCTTCGTGTTACCCCCACCATATTTTTTTAAAAATTCGTTATGAATAAACATGACATTCTATACTCATTATCTACATTATGATCCCATGCCAATAAGTTTGCCTCTATTTCTGTTAAACCAAATTAATGATGCATTTCACTGTTTCATAAAGATAGTTTCTAGGATATTCCTCGATCAATTGCCTTTTGGACTTTGTTGAATAGTTCCCTCCAATTACATAATATATGTAGTTAAAAAATTGTGTCCTATCAAATGCCTCGTTTTTGAGAACTTGATTTGGATCAACAAGAACCACATAATCCACCACATGTGCATATGGATTGTACTTGAACAATGTTTTCAAAGTATGGACATGTAGGTGATGTACCTTTCTAATTTGATATTTAGATTGTCCTTCATCGAAACTATAGAATTGGGTGACATTAATCTCAAATGTTTTGCCACCATTAATTAATATATTCTTAAGTGATTCCAAATGGCATTTTGTTTTCTTTTCAAATGCCATCCTCTAAATCAACACCTGGCGTTATGATTTCTTTGCTCCCTTTAAAACTTTCATTATATTTTTCACTATTGCTTATGATTTTAATAGATTTGCCAAATTTTTATTTGTGCTTCTTCCTAGTTAACATATATTCTTCTGTAGAAATAATCTCTTCATCATCACGTGGAAGAGCAACATCCATGGGAATTTTTCGTTTCAGTGTTTTATTTCTTTTCTCCTTTTCAACAATAGTTCTAACCCCCTCCTCACTAATGGAAACGTAGTTTTGAGCTCCAGCTTGAGCTACAACTACCACATCTTCAAAATAAACATGTTTACCTTTATTAGATTGACCCACCATATGGATTCTTTGTTGATCCCCTACATGTATCATTGCAGTGTCATGGATTGTTGATTTTTTATTCATTCTCTTTTCTTGTTCTGACTCTATATGGAAATTGTTGTTCACATGCATAATATTTGGTTCCATATAATAAATACCCTCCAGCATCATTGAAAGACTCTCAACAAAATCTTATCAAAGAAAATATAATATGTCAATGATCAATCATTTATAAAAATATTAATGATCATTACAATAATACATTACACATAAATATAAATAAGCATACTTACAATGTTATTTGAAATGTTGGATGAGATTTATTCAACACTGGTGTAGATTCTTCATTTGTGTCATACTTTTTCCTTGAGAGATGATATCAACTTGCCATGTGATTTGGAAAATTCAAAAACATAACAGTGTCTGATTCGACACCAACATAGTATTGTACCTCCATCACCTCATACGTTCACCCAAGCAATGAACCATGTATAGATAAAGATGTGTATATCATCAGATTCAACATCTTAACATATTTGTTTTATTATTTCTCATGAATTAATCCATTTAGAAATAAAATCTTTGGTGCACTTAATGGGCCAATTAGTTGACTTTTACGTTGTCTCTCATTCTGATATGGAACAATTTCAAAGCGTGGCCACCTGCAACATTAGATGATGGAAATGGTTTTCTTCATTGCAGAAATATTCACAGAACCTTCCTTGATGCCATCCTCCTGGAAAAACATATATATATATATATATATATATAATATATATATAATAAAATTAAAAATAAAATAAATAAAAAAAATTGACACATAATGTATTAAATATAAAAAAAATTAAATAACATGTAATTTTAAAAATGTGTATAAATTTATATCTACAAATTATAAGAAATATTATATACAAATTATTTATATATTTTGAAAATTATTTAAAAATATTAAATATAAAATTTAGAAAAAAAACCAAATTTAAATGATTTACATCTACATTTTTATAAAAATATAATTATATATTAAATTTTAAATTATTAAAATGAAGAATACTAACTTGACCTGGAGGGTTTCAGCCTGCGAGTCTGCTAGGGTTTCAGCCTGCGGATGTATCGCTGACGGCGCAGGCCAGCACTGTATGAGGACGAGAGTAGTGCAGCAGACAGATCGGGACAGGGTATAGCGCAGCAGGAGTTCAGCCAATCAGGTAAGAAGCATCTTCTCTGCTTTTTCCAGAATACTTTTTTGCGATAGGGGCTGAGAGGGAATGGAAAACACCTCGGGGAGGGGAGAGATCCCCTCCTTCAAGAATGTTGTGACGGGAGAGAACAGCATGAGTGGATTCCAGCAGAATCACCAGGAAAACAATGCTCCTGTCATGGGTAACCTTTGGCAGAAAAAGATGAAAGGAAAGTGCCTCCCTCGTGCTCAGAAGAGGCCCAGATATGTTATCCCCAATAACAAGTTGGAGGAATACAACAGCTACATGAAAGATCACGCCCTGATCTGCAAATTTATAGGATACTGGCCACCGGAGAAAGAGCTGTATAGATGGATTGATCAAAAGTGGAAACCAAGGGTGCACATTGATCTAAAATTGGGAGCCCAAGGGTTTTTCACAGCCATCTTTACAAACCTGGAGGACAGAAATAGGATCTTCGAAGGAGGACCGTATTTTATGAATAATGCGGGCTTATTTATGAAATTTTGGGAGGAGAGATATAACCCAGAAAAAGAAAAGCTGCTGGAAGCCCCTCTCTGGGTTAGGCTGTTTGGATTACCTGATGAATTCTGGGACCCGGAAATTCTGGAAGGAATAGGCAACTCGATTGGAAGCTTCGTCAAAGCGGCTGAAGCTACCCGGAGAGGCAAGTATAACTCATGTGCAAGGATCTGTGTGTATGTGAACCTTGCCGAACCCCTCCCAGACCATGTGGAGGTGGAATATCATGACGAAGTGTGGGAGCAACTAGTAGATTATGAACATATCCCTTTCAGGTGCTGGAAGTGCCATGAATATGGGCACCTCGTTAGACAATGCCCATTGAACAAAGAGGATGAACAGAGAAGAAGCCAAGAGGAGCAGCAGAAAACCACGGGGAAAATGGAAGAGACAGAAAAAGGTTTCCAACAGGTTACAAGAAGAAGGAGACAAAATCAAGAAAAAACTAAACCTCACCCCCAAGAAAAGGAGGGTATCTTTATCAGCCAAAATAAGTTTCAGGCTCTCCGGAAGGAAGATGAAGAGTACAAAGTTAATCTGGAGGATGATGAGGACCCAGAGAATTCGCCAATGGACACTTCAGGAGTGAGTAAAGAGAAAGTAGAAAACCCAGGAGGCAGTTCTGGAAAACAGCAGGAAGGAAACGAGGAAGACCTGGTAATACAAACCCCGGTCGAGGTGGAAAATCAAGTTGCAGGGGAGATTGAGGAAGAAAGAATCCTGAAGCAGTTAATCCAAGAATGGAAATATTTAGATAGCAGATTTATACTTGAGCAACAAAAACAATTGTACAAGGAAGTATTCCAGAAGTACAAGGAAAAAGAAGGGCAGAACGTAGAGAAGCAGATGATGATAGGACCTGACCAAGGGACTGGCCAGACGGGAATGGATGGCTCTGGCAAAAGCAGCAGGAAGAGAGGAAGAAAACCACTGATTGAAACTATTCAGACGGTAGGTGAAACCTTGATTAACTCAGGCAAAGTGATACCTCTGTCGGAGGTATTCTTCCCCTCTCTCCAGAAGTTTTAAATGATTGTGCTTAGTTGGAATATTAGGGGTCTGAATAGTAAGGGTAAACAGAGGTACTTAAGGGAAAAGCTGAAAAAAGAAAAGCCAAGTGTTATGATTCTGCAGGAGACAAAAATCTCGGTTCAGCAGATTGAAAAGCTTATAGTCCGGAATAAAATGCACTATGAAGTTATGGGACAGGATGCCATTGGATCTGCAGGGGGTATTGCAATTTTGTGGAACCCGGATGATATTATCTTAGGTAGTTGGACCAGTATGCGTAGAATCCTTACTGGCCTTGGTAGAATAGTTGGAACGAGAGAGCGGGTTGTTATCTCAGGAGTGTATGGTCCCTCCTCTACTGGAGAAAAAGAAAATTTCCTCAATAATATTCAGAGTATTCGTAGGTTATATTCAGATGTGGACTGGATAATTGGGGGTGAATTTAACCTAATTAGATCTCTGGAGGAGAAGAAAGGTGGAATCAGGAAGCCGGACAACCTGATGGGAAGATTTAATGCCCTGATTGATGATCTCAGACTTGTAGACATTCAGACTATAAATGGGATTTGTACCTGGAATAACAGGAGAGGAGGAAAGAATCAAATTGCCTCTAGGCTTGACCGTTTCCTTGTTTCTGAAAGTATCATGAACAAAGATATATTTGTTAAAGCCCAGATTTTGCCTTCGCTGGGGTCAGACCACTGGCCAATCAAACTTGAAGTGGACATCAAAGTTCGCCATGGAAAACGACCCTTTCGGTTTGAGTCCTTCTGGCTAAGAGACCCCTCATTTATCAAAAAATTGGAAGAATGGTGGTGTCAAAGCGCGATTCAGAGTAAAGGGAAAATGCGCTTGTTTCAACTCAAACTTAAAGAACTGAAAGAGAAAATTAAAAATTGGAATAAACAGGAATTTGGTAATATTATGGAGGACAAACAAAAGCTGGAAAAAGAAATGGAATCTATACAACAGAAAATGATTTTGGAAGGCAAAACAGAGGAAAGCATTAGCAAGGAAGGATCAATTCTGGGACAACTTGAAGAAAGAAGGAAGCAAGAGGAAATCCTGTGGCGTCAGAAATCGAGAATAAAATGGCTAAGGGAGGGAGAAAGAAACACTAAGTTCTTTCATCAAGCTATGATTAAGCACAGACAGAGCAATAGGATTTTATCAATCAAAGATAGGAATGGAAACAGAGTGATTGAGCAAGCTGAAATTGAACAGGTCTTGATTGATCATCACAAGGAAATCTTAAAGGAACCTCAAGCTGATAGAATGCAGGCAATTCAGGAGATTTGCTCTGCCATCCCTTGTTTAGTCTCTGAAGATCAAAATAAAGCGCTTATGAGAGCTGCCACCCTTGAAGAGATTGAGGAAACGATAAAAGAAATGAAAAAAGGTACTGCTCCTGGCCCTGATGGGTTTACAATTGACTTCTACCAAGCTGGTTGGCACTTCCTGGGAAAAGAGATCCTAGAAATGGTTGAAGAATCCAGGATGAATCAAAAGGTATGGCCTGCTCTTAACTCCACCTTCTATGCGTTAATCCCAAAAACTGACAACCGGGAAGATCCTAATGGCTTTCGGCCCATAGCATTGTGCAATGTTATTTACAAGATTATAACTGCTATGATGGCGAAAAGGTTAAAACCTATGCTGGACAAGTTAATTTCTGCTGAACAAACTGGTTTTGTTGAGGGAAGGCAGATCCTGGATGGTCTGGTGGTAACGCAAGAAGTCATTCACTCCTTAAAAATTAAGCATCAAAAGGGGATGATGATTAAACTAGACCTGTCAAAAGCGTATGATCGCTTAAACTGGAACTATTTGAGCAAGGTTCTAGAAAGCTTTGGTTTCTGCAGGAGATGGATTTATTGGATTCACAATCTGATTTCATCCCCTAATTTCTCCATTCTAGTGAATGGGATTCCCTCGAAACCTTTCTCTGCCTCCAGAGGTCTCCGTCAAGGGGACCCTCTATCCCCCTTCCTGTTTATCCTTGCTGCCTAAGGTCTAGGGAGATTTATTAAGAAAGAAAGAGAAACAGGTAAAATCAAAGGTCTTAAGCTTTGGGGTCATAATCTCTGTCTTACTCATCAGCAATTTGTTGATGATATTATGTTGTTCGGCGAACCAATGGTTAAAGAGGTAAAACATCTTCGAAAAATTTTGGATATTTTTGCGGAGGCTTCCAGCTTGGAAATAAACAAAGACAAGTCCCGGGTTTTCATATTTAACTCTGTGGAGCAGGTCAAAGTGCACCTCACAAAACTCTTGGGTTTTAGGCAGGGAGAGCTTCCAACCAAATACCTGGGCAACATTTTGGACTTTTCATCCAAAAAGATGAAGAATTGGCAAGGAATTCTGGATAAGATGAGCACTAAGGTGGCAAATTGGGCATTCAGATCTTTAAATATAGCTAGTCGTATAGTTTTAGCTAAATCTGTCCTCCAAGCTATACCTGTTTACCCTCTTTCAATAATGACAGCTCCTATAGGTATTTGTGCAAAGATTAGGGAGATTATAAGGAATTTTATATGGAGAGGAGTGGATCAGAAGAAGAAATGGGCTCTAGTTTCCTGGGGTCAATTAACGGAAAGAAAAGAGAAAGGGGGTCTAGGGCTACGTGACCCTGAGACTCTCAATAAGGTCCTGGGAGCTAAGCTCTGGTGGAGATGGCTTGGGGGAGGCAATGACCTGTGGAAAACTATATGGAGAGCCAAATACAGTATGCCTGAGTCAACAGTAGAAATCCTTAAGCAAAAGAATACTCCTAAAGGCTCTTCGGTCTGGGACTTGGCTCGGTTGAACAGGGATTTGGTAGAGCAGCATACCTTCTGGGAAATTAGAGGCGGAGAGGAAGCTCACTTATGGGAGGATAAATGGCAACAGAAGGCTCGGTTGAGCACCATTCAAGCCCTTCAGCAGGTTCGTGACAGAATTGGAAGAAACAGACCTTTAGTCAGAGATTATTGGAAAGCAAATCACACAGATGAAAAATGGAGGACTTGGGTGGATATGGAGGAATGGGAAGGGGAGTTTAGTCCGGAGCAGAAAATTACTTTCAAGAAGGAGGTGGCATCTCGTAAGATTAGAACCCGCACTGGTAGTGATATTCTCAGATGGGGAAACTCCATGAAGGGTTCTTTCTCTACAAAGGAAGCTTACTTCCTCACCTCAGAGCAGCCTGGTAACGACTCAACCCCGGACTGGAGAATAATCTGGGAAAGGAATTGGTGGCCTAAAGTTTCCATATTCATTTGGCTGGCTTCAAAAAACAAAATCCTCACCTGGGACCGAATTCAAAAGAAAGGTTTTATTGGCCCTTCGAGATGCTGCCTGTGCAAATTGGAGGAAGAAACCAGAGATCATCTGCTTCTCCACTTCCCCTTTGCTAAGACCCTGTGGATAAGAGCCAAAAGAACCTTTGAGAAGCCTGAAAATGCCCCCTGTGATTTCAAGGATGTTGTCTTTCAATGGAATACAGAAGCCTTTCAATGTCAAGTGGTTCGGCGTGCCTGGGATCTCATCTCTAGATTCTCCCTCTGGATGATTTGGAAGGAGAGGAATCGTAGGATATTTGAAAACTCTGCCATGGAACCAGAAATCATTTGGGGCAAAACTATTCAGATCCTCCGTGAAACAATCCTTGCTGATAAATGGGATGGAGAAGATTGGAAAGCTAATCCGACGGAAGAAGAAATCCTGAATCGACTAAAATTAAAATTTGAAATGATGTTTCATAAGCAAAATTCTCCCCATCCGATGAGAGCTAACAGCCCGGATAAATTCTATTACCCTAAAGAACATTTCATTAAATTGAATTTTGATGGTGCCTCAAAGGGGAACCCGGGCGATGCTGGCTTCGGAGGTATCTTCAGAGACAATAACAACCAGGTTCAATGGATTTTTGCCGAATGGGGGGGGGGGGAAATGACTAACAATGAAGCAGAATTTTGGGCTCTGCACCAAGGTCTTCAAATTGCAGTCAGAAACGGTTATTCCAACCTGGAAATAACGGGAGACTCTCAAATTGCGGTAGAAATGTTGAAAAAACTCTATAATGGTAGGAACTGGGAAAAAGTTTCGAACAGTTGGCGTTCAGCAGGGATTGTCCAAGAAATAGCTGGTCTCTTACCTCGCATAGAGTACTCAGTGATCAGCCATGTGAGGCGGAAAGGGAACCAGGCC
>APFE030677155.1:0-89485 GCA_000404065.3 Pinus taeda
TTAAAAATATTATAATTCAATTAAATATTGTAAATTGTATTGTAAATTGTATTATAAATTCTAAATTAATAATAATCATTCAACAAATGAATTATCATAATTCTACTTTAACGATAACTAATTAAAACACTAACTAAGTGACATAATAAAATATTAGCGTCACTAATAAACAGTGCCATAATGAGTGCCATATTGAAATTCAGTTATGTCAATTAGGTAAGTGACATAATAAATGGTTGCATTTACTAAATTTGATAAACCATTCCAATATTGAAATTGAATTATATAATTGACCTAATAAAAAGATACAATATCTAAATTTGAAAAGTAACCCAATATTGAAGCATTTTAAAGTAAATTGCAGATTTCTACTTATATAATTAGCTGGCTATTCTGAAATATTCTCCAAATATACAACCAAGATAAGTTTACAATCTATATTGGTATTGAGTTATATAAGGGACGTAAGCAAAGGTTGGCCCTGTAAGCTTTTCAGTGATTCTTCTATCAATTGTTAGTGATTATTACCATAACCAGTAGGTGGTTTAAATGCATTTTATTTTTTAATTCAAATGGTTGTGATTCCCACTACTTTCCTCAAAACGTCTTATAACCTATTATGTTTACCCATATTCTTAAAAAATGCCACAAATCTCACTTGTGCCAAGCTTCTTACATGCCCTGTCTTGTTTTCTCACGAGGTTTTCTCCTGAACCTTATTATATATGCCCAGGTTCTAAATATTCAAAGCTTCGGCTACAGGCTATTTAATCGATTTAATGGCGGTCGTACACCTGTAAATAAAATATTATTTTCTACGTAAATTTATAAATGAAAGAATTATTCATTCGAAACTTAGTCCCAGCAACAGTTCACGTAGCAAATTAGTATTTAGGAGGTTCTGCCTGTATTCTGTCTCTCTTGCGTCGTGTAAGGCTAGAAGGATAGTTCTCCAGAATTGATTTCCTGTCAACGTCTATCTTAAAATGGGGCGTGCATGGATGTCACGTATTTGGCGTTTGGGTCAGTTTTCCTCGATTCTCTCCTGCGTTTTCTTCGATATGGGACACGAGATCTGACACCATTTCATTTGCCAGTCGTCGACGTGGCTCACCTATAGCTTGTGTTGAGATTAGGTGTCCGACTCAATTGCCGAGTGACATGTCTCTAGTCTGTGTGAGTGGGGAGAGATGCTGCCACTTATTTTTAAGGAGAGGGAAACATTTCAGAATGGCTGGCTTTTCAAGTAAAATTTGAATTTATTTTAAATTACTACAGATTTTTTTTAAATACAGATTTAATTTTGAGTTGATATTTTGAGTTGATATGATTTCCAGTTGATATGAGTAAAATTTTAATTTTGATAATGGATGGATAAGTTTACACATTATATTTAGTTGTAGAATAAGTTTTTAGACTCAACAAAAAGACTATGAAGCAGCAAGTTTTTGCTTTGAGATGAGTAAATCGAAAACTTATGTATAAATTCACAACAAAAAAAGTGTTTGTTCCCAAAAAGAAAATCAACAACCTAGGTATATATTCAGAACCTAGGTATAGATTCAGAGCAGGAAAGTGTTTGTACATAAATTAAATACAAAAGTTCGTGTTGCAATTCTAAAGAATAACCGTTTCTAAATTTAGTTAGTTTTGTAAAATAACAAATCAGTTAAGGAATCAGTGCTCAAACAATAGGGAGCAAGATGATATGTTTGTCATACGTATCCTACTCCCGGCATATCATTTTATTGTGTTCGCCCCAGGCCCAATATATCATTGGACCATACCTTTCCATTGTATGTTGAATAGAGATCAAGTTATGAACGACATCGAATTGTGGAGTGCAACCTCATAGCTTGCGTAAGGGCATAGCCATTGTGGAGTGCAAGTTCATAGAAGTGGACCACTAGTACATGCTCTAGTTCTGAGTGTATATTTAGTTAGTAATAGATCCTACCATGAAATGAGATTGAGAAGCAGTTTTAGTTCTACTACTAGCATCTCAGCAAATGCAAGTCTAAATAATGAAAAAGTAAATTTGAAAGCTAAACTCAATTGTTTTTCATAAATTATGTGGATCAATAGCATACGAGGTTATAAACCCCATAACTACCCTCCAAGCAAAGTCACTGAAAGTAGCTGTTGAAATAATTAATACAGAAGCATAAATAGTTTACCGAGCTTACTTTTTACTAGTGAGTGATTTTAGTAAACCAGTTTATTGTCCAGTACTTTAATAGTAAGTAACATATAAGTAACATATAAAGCAATAGTAGGAACACCACCAAGAGCATAGGTAGGAGAGGGAGAGTAGATAGGAGAGTGGAGATCTTGTTTCAAGAGTCTTCCTAGTTGAAAAGGAAGCTTCAGATTGGGAATAGAGTTTGTGTGGCTAGCTAGAGTGATAGTGAGATACCTAGACCCAGTGTCGAACTAAAGAGAGCTTAACTAGGATTGGTGAATGGGAGAGCTTATCTTTGAAGCTCTTATAAGCTTATGTTTGGTAGTTAGACCCAGAGAGAGCTTACTTAGCTTAGATAGCTAGATTGGTGTACATCTTGGGATTTGATCACTTTCATTGAGAGGTGGAGATAGCATGGCCTAAGAGCTCATGAGCTAAGAGCCTGCCTTGATACCTTTCTCTATTCTTATGATTCCTATATTGATGGAGAAACTAAAATAGGAAAGGATGCTAGCTTGGATGTTGAATTGGCTCCTATAACCTATTCTTTTACTACTAAGTCATTCATTGATTCTAAGTAAGTGATGCCTTGTGCTTATATATTGGATCATTGATAAGGAATGAAAATGAAATTATTGAATTAATGAGGTATAGATTATATAGTCACATTTGTGTTTGTTCCAGCGATTATAGAGTGCCTCACATATGCAGTTCCAGATTGAGAGCCTCTAAGTCTATATCTTGTTGAGTAAGTTACAACTTTTTCTCAATGAGAAGATCTCGTTTTAGTTCCTTCTATTTAGGAGTTAATACTACTGGGTCACTCACTAATACTAAGTAAGTGATGCCTTGTGCTCATATATTGGATCATTGATAAGGAAGGAAACTGAAACTATTGAATTAATTAGGTATATATTACATAATCGCATTTGTGTTTGATATAGAGATTATAGAGTGCCTCACGCATGTAGTTCGAGATCGAGAGATTCTAACTCTTTAGCTTTTGACTAAGTTACATCTTTTTCTCGATGAGGAGATCTAGTTCAAGTTCCTTTTATTTAAGAGTTTTAAGACTAAAATAAAAGATGCACAAAGCTAGACAAAGACATGGATTCAATTGACTCAGTAATGGAAACAAAATTAACAGTAGGTATACTTGCTTCAAATCCATTTCCATATCCTATTCAAGGGTCGGTCTTGAAGGGCATGGAAATATACTTATTTTTCTATGGATGGATTAAAGGCCATAGATGTAAAGGTTTGAGAGCCAAAGAATAAAAACAATAAATCGTCTAAGCTGTAGAAGTTTTGCTAGTCAAAGTGGTTGTTAAGTCATTTTCTCTCCTAATCACTTGTAGCTCACAAAGTGCTTTTGGCATTTATTATTGTTTCAAGGTCATAAGATCCAGTACACATTTTGACACTCCCAAATAGAGAGTCAGCTTAGCATCTTGGAAAAATTCATCTTTCATTAATTTATTATCAAAAGTACACATGATACTCATAAGGGCCCAGGCATGCAAAATTAATTCGGTCAATGTAGGTCCAAAATAGTCATATGAAATCGACCTTGAGGCTTGATCAAGCCCAATCCCACTCATTAGGTATTGGTGAGTTTGGCCAAACTTGCTAATCTTGCCCCTCCAAGTCAAAATCTACCCATTTTCATCTTACTAGAGTCCACTCAAGTTGAGCGAGCCTTATTACTATGGTCTGCATGACATTTTGCCTTGGCAAGTTTCTCATATACCTTTCCCTTTCTGCTTGTTTTCAATCACCTCTCTTTATTTGTATGAAACAAGGCTACTCGCCCATTTTCAGATTGATGCCTGAACGTTTTACATGTATTATATTTTTGCTAAAGGAAGTTGGTCACCCTAAAGGACTTGATTGTATTTGAACCTGTGAATCTCTATTGTCTTTCTGTGGGAAACATGCCTTGGACATATGATTGAATCAATTGAGCCAACCATTGGGGTCTATTTACATATGTTATCTATATAGTTTTTGCTTTGTAATCTACTGATCTCCTTTTGACCTTTTTCATTAACTCATTTTTGTAGATTCTTTAAATGCTAATCTTTGTTGTTTACCTATTTTCTTATAAATTGGAATAACATTTCTGAATAAATTGAACACGTGAACTTTACAACTATAAATTTAATGTAATACAATGAGAAGGTGTGGCATTATTTCTTATTAAGATAAGTGTACATAATTCCCTTCATCAAAGGCCAAATCCATTTTTTTAAAGTTATCATGAAGGCCCAAGATGACCCTGCTAAGGTGATTGAGCAAGGATTCCCTTCTCCACTTATAGAACAACCTAAAGTACCATCATACTCTGCCTTTTATAGGTCTAAAAATTCAGTTGTGATATCAGAGGACCTGAAGAGTGAATCCTTGCCTGACGAAAGAAGGAAGTATTGGAGGAGAATTTTAGTAACAGAAGATGAAATCTTAGTGGAAGATGAGGAGGTGCTTTAAAGCCAAAAAGGTACCCTATGGAGGTCTTCCTAAAGACGTATCAATCCACCTGCCAAACAAGCGTACCAGAGGGGGTATCCTTTCCTATCTTTTAGCACTGAATGTATTCTAACAACTTGAATGCTTGTCTGCTTAGGTTTTGTTATGCAATTGAATCAACAGACTGTGTAACGTCTGGAGCATCATTTCAAAAATGTGAAAGAGATTTATTTATAATTAGATTAGGGGCACACTAAGACATTCCATTTCTTACTTTTGACAAGAGAAAGACGATTACTCCAATGCTAATTTCCAATGATATATAGTTTATAGTGATTATGACTAACAAGGGTAGGAGATGAATTAAAGAATTTTACTAGTACTACTAAAAAGAGATAAGAGATAGTACTTGAGGGAGCGATAATGGACAAAACAACTCAAACAATAATGTAGCTAAGCAAGAAGATCCATAATCTATTTGAAAGAGAATATCATAATAGTATATTGCACATATTGATTGATTGATTGCATAGATTGAGTCTCAATTAGAGAGACTTATTATCTATCTATAGTACCCCCATCGATGATACTCTCTAGCTCGAGGTTAGAATCTACCAACACTTTAATACAAACACATAAAACAAAATTCGTGGAGGGACGACCTTAGGGTCTTCAGAAGAGAACACCGATGAATGATTAAGCGAGACTTTGCCTTAGAGACCAATAAAATGAAACCGAGAAGATTTATTACACAAAAGTTCTTTGAAGACCTCTTCCTTATGCTTCCCTACTTACAATTTCTATCACCTCAAAATATTTCAACCCGCACACTTAGAATGAATATGAATAATGAACAAAAAGGCTTTACACAACACCAAAGAGCGAGAGAGAGATTCCTTCATTTACCTGCTTACTAGTGCCCTCCTATAGCACCTATATTCCTTTTTGTTGAGTTACTTGAGTCCACTTTCCCTATCCAACTACTGATGGGAAAAATCTTGGACATATAGCAAGATGAAATAAGAGGTCTAACATATGGGAATAATATATGAAATGAAACGTCGGCAGCACAACTGTTGGTCCTTCGAAGTGATAAAAGTGGCTAGTTGCTAAAGTGGTTAATCTTTGATCCCCCTCACTCCCATAAGTGTGAAAGCAATTTCAGACCTTAACTATTCCAAAAGGAACCATTATAAGGATCACTCATTCTTTTCCCACTTCATATAGTTTTTAAAGTGCTCGTGGAAGGACCTGTGAAACCAACAACCTTGATAGAAAAACGCTCAACAACAGGAAAGTAGTTGGTTGAGATGAATGAAGAAATCTAGTAGTTGGGATGGATTCACATGCGATGTTATTTAGTAGTTGAAGGAAACTAGCATTGCCACAAGTCAAAAGTAGTGGAAATTCTATTTTTAAAATGTATAACAAAAGAAATGGTCTCTAATTGGGGATAGTAATAGTAGCAGGGTTTGCATGTATGGTAGGTGTAATTCAATATGTCATGGAAGAGTCAGGAGTGTGACTGATGAAAACCTGTTCAAAAAAATGAATGTTCGATACACCTAAATCTTCTTGGAAAGTAGACCATGTCACTTTCTCTGTCTTCTCCTCCCCTTATTTGAATGTGTGGCGCTATCGCACAATTGTGCGTGAAACTTCAACAACATCATCGTTTCTTGCTACGATATCACCTACGAGACAATACAGTTAGACATCGTCTAAGGTTTCATGCGGAGCTCCACTGAGGCACAACCCCTTGAACTACACAAGGCCACAACTGAGTGTGTACAAAGAGTCCTAGAGGAAGTATAATTATTTACCAAATACACTCACCATGTTTCTACTAGTGACATTATGGGGGAAACCTTGAGGACGGTCTACATGTTGTCGCTATGAAATTCCCACATTATCTTCAATGGCATCAACAAGGGTTTCTTCTCGAAAACTAAATCATGTGATGTTGCTTTTTGGTTAAAGTACAACGTTTGATTGTATGTCTGACTGGTTATGGGCATGGTTAACTGACTTGTGAAGGATAAGGGCCATCCACTCATCTTTGAAGTCCTTAAAACCTTTATGTAGACTAGAAATTATTCTGATATATTTGTCTTGATTATTGGCAATGGACCCTAAGGTTCCCGCTATCAAGAACTGACATCATATGTGAAGGTCATGGGGCCATTCAGCTCAGCTTAGTTGGGGGGATTTCTATAATGCCTTGGATATATTTGTAAACTCGACCCTAAGAGCCCATGTTCTTGATCACATGCTCATTGAGGCCATGCCATGCACAAAGCTACTATTGGTATCACATTTCAGCAGCATTATGAAGAGTGTGGTGAGTGAGTGTCGTGTAGGTAAGAGTTATCGATGATAGCAAGTGGAATATGGAGAAGAAAGGTGTCGCGTGGAGGAGGAGGGTGCAATAGTTGTTCACTGCAGTAAAAATGGCGTACGCATATGAAAGTCTTTTGTTGTGTATTTCTAGGAGGAATGCCACCGGATTCAATTTCTACAAATAACCTCTTCCACTTCTTCCTGCTCACTAATAGGTATGGATCCATTAATCCATGTTACGTGTCTTGGCAAATGAAATTAGCATACAAATTTTGTAGTTATTTTCCTCTTTTATTTGTACCATGATTTCATTTTATGCTTCCAATTCAGAGCATTCAAACCAATGATTATAGGTAGAGTGATTTGTGATCATATGTAATTAAATTGTAAGGAGAGATTCAATTTGTACTTCGAGTAATTCTTCTTCACCTGCAATCTCCTTTGCATATGAAGGCGCTGTAACAATCAATGGTGTTCTTGTTTTTTCGACATCTTCTTGTTTTCTTTTGGTGTGGGACACTGGCAAAAAAATGACAACGTTGGAAAGTGTGTGACACATGTTAGCTATGCATGTAGAGAAGATGACAAGCAACGGAAAATGTTTTCAGACTAATTCTATTATGGGAGCCAAAGTTTCCTAGCATAAAATGTTTGAGAATTAATGCTAAGTGAAAGTAGCATTAATTCATTTCAGTTTTTTTCCTTCATTACGAGGCCAAATAAGACGATGATTACTCTCATTGGCTAAGAAAGTAAAATAATTTCATTAATCTAAAGGAAGTTTGGGTAAAAGGAAAAAAGGAAGTGATCTCTCGGAGAGAGGAAGATGGGAATGGAGTATTAGGAACAATGAATTCTTTTTTTCTGGCTTTACTAGTCAAAAATCTATGGAGAGCTTTAGAGGGAAAAGGTATTTGGGAGTACATTATAAATGAAAAATATTTTTAAAATACTCAAATCGATTCCTTGATTGAAGAAGGGGTTTCAGAAAAGGAGGAGGCTTCTTATATATGGAGAAGCATGATGAAGCTTAAACGCTACTTACTAGAGAATTTGAGATGGGAGGTCGGAAAGGGTGACAAGATAGAAATTGAGTTGGACACCATTAAAGGTTTGGATGGTATACATTCGCTCTTCATTCTTATCATAAAATTCTTGCATCATAAAGGTTTATATTTTCTTAATCAACTCTGTGTCGATCGAAAATCCTTTCTTATTACACAAATCTGGCTTAATCCTAGTGAACTTGGCCTCCTAGAGGCCTTAGCGTCAGAGTGCGAAATGTACAGGTTAAGCCATGATGGAATATCTTTGTCATAGAAAGAAGATAAAATGTCTTGGGGAGGTTGCGAGTATGAAGGTCAGAGGTCAATGAAATTTATTTACATATCACACAGGGGCGTAACATGTCAGAAAATTCTTCTTGGTTACTAAAATCTTTGTGGTTGGTGATTCCACATAAATTAAAATGCTTCATGTGGCTGGTTATACACAATTGGATCTTAAAGTGGGAAAATATATTAGAAGGGGTTTTCAAGGCCTAGGAATATGTTCTTTATGATATGGTGATAGCGAACAGGTGGTTCATTGCCTTCTTTCATGTCCTTTCGCAGTTGGAGTGTGGAGTGAGGTTTTACAAATGTTGAATATATATGCAAATTGGGATAAGCTTTCAATTAAAAATTTCCTTTCTTAGTGAATATAGGAACATGAGGATTTTTGTTCACTACCTTTATATATCTTTCGTGCAATATGGAGAAGTAGGAATGTGAAAATTTTCTAACACATTGCCTTGAAGTTAGAAGTACTAGTTTGAAGGTTGTTGCATATTTTTTTGGAGGTTGGGCCATGGAAGACAAAGCCACAAAAAAGACTATGTTAGTACAGGGAGATTAGGTCAACCTTGCCCGTGGGATTCTTTGATGTGACATCCACAGAAAGGGTATGTGGATGTGGGGAGTATGTTGTCCTGGAGCTAGGAACTTTCATCCCATTTAATTGGTTTCGTGAGAAAGGTTCTAACTATAGAGAAGAACTCTTAGCATTATGGGGAGTTCTGAATTTCCTTTGTGCAAGTTCATTGGTCATCAATGAAATGGATGAAATGGAAATTGTTGGCGACTCAAAAATGATTATTGATTGGGTGCAGGAGAAAACAAAATTTCAGTTGCCTTCACCAACATATAATTGGATGCATGGCATTCGATTCTTTATCTTTGGATTCATGGCATTATATTCTTTATGTCAACTTTCTAAAGAATTTCTCTCTCATTCATATATATATAGAGTAGAACTAGGTAGCAAATCTTCTTTCTAAGTGTGGGTGTAGTGCTTAGCCAAGTGAGATCACCTTCTGTTCGATAATGGTAACTTATTCAACATAACGAGCTTCAAATTCTAATGGACAATATACGAAAAGCTAGTCTGATTTGTTTTTTTCTCTATTTTACATTGTAATCCTTTTAACTAGAAGTAATGTCTTTAATGAATGTTTGCTTAGTCAAATAAGAATGAATAGCTGAGAGAAGATTGTGTCTTTAATGAATGTTTGCTTAGTCAAATAAGAATGAATAGCTGAGAGAAGAATGTAAAAGAAGCAATTTGTTTCACGACACTCACAAAGGACAGACTTCAGAGTTCTAGATCAATTTTTTTTTATGTAGAGATGTCATGATGATCCTAGACTTTTGGGAGGATAAGAGAAAAAAAATTGTAACTACAATGCTCGGTTTCTTTTTTCTGGTTAAAAAAAACCCACGGGTATCACTCGATGCGTTTATAAGAAATCTGTTACTCAGTAACCAAAATGCGTTTGTAAGAAATCTGTTATTCAGTAACCAAAATCTGTAAGAAATCTGTCATCTACTTTATAATCCAAGCGTTTCCAACCAACCGGTTTGTCATTTTGTGCTAATTGCTTAATATAAGGTTGCCAAAACTTACAACAAAATTCAGCAAGGCAGCGCATTACGTTAGGCTTGAGCGTCAACTGTCTATGAATCCCGATCTTGCGTGTCGTTAGTCCTTATCAAGCGCCAAAGCTTGAGGTATAGGGTGCCGACATTAAAGATATTGAGATCAGACACCTGCAATATTGGCGAAAAGTAATTTAAAAACATGCTAATATTTTGACTGATGACACAGGGAAGGAAAGTGTTGTCGCTTGAGAATTACAGGATCTTACCTTGGTATGTATGGTATGATAGCTTCTGTTGCTCATGGTCGAAGAAGCAGCGCACACAACTTCAAGCCCACCATCTTCCAATGCCATGAGAAGATCAGAGTACACAATCTGATGTGCAAACGTGTTCGTCCATACCTGAACGGCTGAACCCATAGATTTTATATTTATTGAAGGGAAACCCTGGTCTGGTTCTCCAATAACCGGCGCTTTAATGCAAAATTTCTCGTTACCGGAAAATCGCAGGGCCTGGAATGAAAGATTTGGATTTTTGCCAGAATCATCCTTCATCTTTTCTCTTTCCTTTCGAAGATCTTCGACTTTTCGCTGTAGATGGTGAATGTAATTCACATATTCCTGCACTTGGTGTGCCACTGATCGTTTTCCCTGCATGACATCAAGCTTCCATTAAATTGAAACCCTAGTGAGTACTGATGATCTCTTTAATGCAGTAAAACCCTTGTTGTCTATCAAAAACAAAACATACCCGAAGATTTTCATGGGGAAGCAAGGACTTCAGAATTGACAAAAGGGCAGTCATATCTGCCTCTGCTTTTCAATCGATTTCTGCTTCCTTTTGTCAGTCGGGATGGTCTGAGACCGACCATCATTTGAACAACTGGAATTGCAGAATGTGGCCGTTAAAACAGGATTCGAATGAGGAGGACAACCCTCTACGCATCCGGGGTTGCAGTTATCGACGAAATTAGATATGGTGGCATGATGGGTAGTATAAGTAGGGGGATTTTCAATGAGTTGTGCTGATGGAAATGGACTGGAACTGTAAACACTTTCGACATCCAAATCTTTTATGACATCGTCAGAAGAGAGAAATTCATAGTCCAACCAAGAAGGAACGCTCATCTTTTTAGGTGAAACAAACCCTAACAGACTTCTGAAAGCAAAGGAAACCTTGCCAACAATCGCCAATTGGGTTCTGTATCGTCCGCAACAACAATAGTATTCGGTCAGTCCAAGCTTGATAAAAGAGATGATCCCGAATTGAAAGCTGATAAATGTCTGATGATCACAACAATATTTAAAGAAATAAATTGAGATATCTTAGGATCCCTTGCTCCTAAACGAAACAAAGCCCCTCAAATATCATAAGAGAAGATCCTGCGCCTAACATTCAACTGTACTAAAAACGGCTGACAACAAAATCGGAAGACACAATTATGACTGTGATAAGCGCTACTTGAAACAGTTAAATATAATCCTGTACTCCAACTGTATCAGAAACTGCTGATTGGACATTCAGGAAAATTTGGAGGACTTAAAGCGGGACAAAAAATTCAATCAAAAGCGCTATGCCATCAAACCGATCGTAAAGTCAAACTCGAGCACTTTCAATAAAGTAATTTCCTTCATTATTGGCGCGCATAAGTTAAACATAAAAGGACGTGATACTGCCATCACAACGACCCCTCTAGCCTCTTGGCGTTGATTTTACACGACCCTTCTAGCTTGTTGGTGTTGATTTTACACCATGTTCAAATCTGAAAAGGAAAATGTTTTCATTTTGATTTAAATGGAGATTCATTTTTCCTTATTTTAAATGCAGATGAATTTTATTATTTTATATAGAATTTGGTCTTCACATAAAGTGAGTGTATGGATATAACTTCACTCTCATCTGTGGCCAAACACATGAAATTGGGTTATTAAAATTCGTTCACCGTTATTAAAATTCGTTCACCGTCATTTAAAATTGGGTTACATACTTTCGCGTGTTTTTTTTTCTTCTTTTCCTTTATTCTTATAAAGTATAATAAGAAATTTCATTTTGTAATACATAATATATTTCATTATTTTAATATCTGATCAATTTTTTATAAAATAATTATTAAATAAATTATTTTTTATAATTTTATAATTTTAAAATTTCAAATAAATAATTTTTTTAAGAAAATCCCTTACGATACTAATAAACTTCACCTAATTAACTGCGTGTAATATATATATATATAAAATATACTATAATATAAGACCTAATGTAACTGCGTGGTAATTATCATAATATATATATAAAGAAGTCATAGTATATAAATAGCATTTCTAAGTAATTTGACTCTTATTTATGTTTTTTAATTAAATTAAATTATTTAATTTAGGGTAAAGTTATTAAGTAATAATATAAAAATAAATAATATTAAATAAAAATCAATTTATTTTGATATAAAATATATTAATAAAAAAATGATTTGATGAAGTAGATACAATTTGATGCTTATAACCACATTGATGAGATTTATTACTATTTTATTACTATTTTTTTCATTATTATTAGAAAGTTTTCTAATAAGACTTTATATAAGAAAAATAATAGAAATTCCAATTCTTTGTATCACAAAGACTATAAAATTATAAAAAAAACAATCAGAGACGTCCCTAATGAAATCATTAAGCTCCAGAATATAAGTATATACAAAGCTCTCATTAAGAGGAAGAAAAAGTCATATATTAATAAGAGACAAGAGCATCTTCTCCACCTTTCGTAAAAGTAAAGATAACCATTATATCCCCCTAGAAAATTGGCATAACTATCTTAAGAATTTGTATGACTTTTGGAACACCATGGGCACCATCTTAAACACTCATATTGAGGATTATATATTTTCTCTAGAGGACGTTGATTCTGGGATTAAGAAGCTCGCTAATGGGAAAGCCAATGATATTGAAGGTTAACAAGCTGACATCTTTAAAATGGGAAGATCTATGCTCATTCTTCATCTCCACAAGGTACTCAATTTGGTTGTCAAGCATGACTTCCCTAATCATTGGACGTAATGCCTTATTGTGCCTATCCTAAAAAATGGGGACAAAACTGTTCCCTCTAACTACAGGACCATTATGATTAACCACATCCTAGCCAAGCTTTATGGGCTCATTCTTGAAGAAAAGCTTAGCCTTTGGCTTGAAAACTACGGTAAAAGAGCTAAAGGAAAGTTGGTTTTAGGAGACATCACTCGGCTATCGACCACCTTGTCACTCTTACGATCATCGCAGAGGAATATCGCTATATTAAAATTGATCTCTTCTGTTGTTTTGTGGGCTTTAGAAAAGTTTTTAACACTATCTCTTGAGATAAGCTCTGGGAGAGGCTTGAGGAGATCATGGTTCCTCCTGAACTGAGGATTGTTGTGATCTACCTCTACGATATTGTCATTGCCAAACTTAAGACAAATTAAGGGTGGTCTAAATATATTAAATGCAATATCATGGTTAAGCAAGGGTGTCCCCTTTCCCCTACCCTTTTTAGTATTTCCATTGATAAACTTGAGGAGTTTCTAGAAATTGTGGGCTGCAAGGGCACCAAGCTCGTTGGTATTATCATTACTCTTCTCCTTTATATTGATGATATCGTTCGTCTTGCAAAGATCCATGATGACCTAGACATGCAACATAAGACTCTTCATGTTTACTGCTCCAATATGCGTGTGACAATTAATACCAACAAGACTAAAGTCATGACCATTAAATCCAAAAAGATCACCCATGGTAGTTTTGTCTATGATAACCATTGTATAGAGCTCGTTTCTTCTTATAAATATTTGGGTATTCACTTTCCTCATCAGCTCGACTGGGATTATTACATCCATAAAAGAATTATTGGAGGTTAGAAAGCTTATTATGAGCTTGAAAACAATTGTAAGTCAATCGATCTTTACATTTGGAGTAAAAAAGGTTCCTCTTTGAGACTTTCATCACCCTTATTATCTTATACGAATGTGAAGTTTTGGGGTCCAGTATATGTAGGGAGTCAAGGAGAAAGATTGAGATGATCCTAAAGAAATTCATGACCTATAACCTCAAGATCAAGGGAAATAGTCCCTATCCTATCCTCTTGATCGAACTTGGCCCATCCTACATTGAATGTGCAACTATGTTTAGATATCTAATATATAATAAGTAATGTCATAATATGGAAGCCAAGAGGCTCCCAAAAATTGCTTCTAACTTTAGCCAAAACCGCCACCTGCACCTCAAGTGCGGGTGGCATAAGGATGCTCAGCCTTGGCTCAACCTTTGGGGGATTAAGGAGGAGATCATCATGCGAAGCAAGGATAGTATAAGAAATACTATTACCTCCAATTTTAAGGAAAAGATGTGGGATGCTAAGGAGTTGGATGGTAAAAGGAAGCTAAGGTACTATAAGGAGGTGATCAATCCCACCCTTGATAACCAGAATTATCACTCTATGTTGAATAGCACTAAGAAGAAAATGAGCATCACTAGGATTATAACTAACTCTCGTGAGATTCAAAGTGAAACCGACAATGGTCTACTCCCAAGACTCACTAGGACGATAGAATGTATAATATTTTGTGATATTAAGAAGGTGGAATATGAAAATCACTTCCTTTTAGACTGCCTGACTCTTCCCCACATCCACTCTCAATTCCCTATCATCAACCCCACCTCCAACCTTCTTTACTTATTAAGTCAACTCAACTATAGCGACCATTGAATGCTTCTTTCCCTACTCCTTGATCACATAAACCATATTTTAATAATGACAATTAGAATTCTCTTGAGTTATGATAGACCACATTGGTATTAGTGGACATTAATCATAATCATCATCATCATTTTATTTTTTTTCAAAATAATAATTAAAAAATATTATAAAGATTAAAAAAATAGATTAATTTTTTCTTTTTATTTTTCTTTCTATCAGCCATGTTAATTTCTTTTATAATGTTTACATGTTATAAAGTACAATGTAAACAACTCCAAAGACAAAATATAGGTAATTCTAATACCATCATACAAAATGTAATTTGAGTCCTAAAATAATAGTGCCTCAAAAGCACTGTGTAATTGCTATGAGGCTTAGGCCTATCTAAGTGGTTGCTAGTTAGCATTAAATATAAATGTTCAATCATATTGATGTATGTCTAAAAAGAATATATCATGTTACATATCCAATAATCCAAAACTATCCAAAACTCTCTTTATTTATATTTTCATAATATTTGGACAAGGGAATTTTAGTATCAAGCTTGAAGTTAAGGGTGGAATGTAATCCTTGAAATTAGAAACATAAAATTATTTACAAAATCTCAAGACCATCAATTAATAATATGTAAAACAAACTTGATAATAATTACAATGTACTTGTAATGGATTCAACTTGGTAATGGTAGTAATGGATTTTGTAATTGTTTCGATCTGATAATGGTAAGAGGGATTCAATGGAAAGGGTAGTTGATTGAAGGATTGGTGGTTGCTAGTTGTAAAAATATATTGTGCACCTGAGCCTACAACTAGGTAAAATGTCATCCCCAAAAAATTAGTTATGCTTAACAAGTGTTTATAAGTTGCAAGTAAGTTAGGTTCATAAAATCCCAAGTATGATTTTTCCCATTCACCTGTCATGGTTGATGATAATGAGCTAGTAATGGTTCAAGTGCTTCAAATTATAAACCAAAGATAGTTTTCACAAGCCAAAAGTGAAAGGGAAAACCCTCTAGCCTACCTTGAAGAAGGGTGAATCTATGATAAAAGAGATGAAGTGATATTGAGATCAAAACTTGATGAAATAGAAAATATTGTGAGGATGAACAATGATAATTACGAAGTGATGTATAAATCATCAAGGATCAACAATACCTTTGTTAAAGTGATTTAAGCGTGATATAAAACATAAACCATGATGACTTAGTGTGGTCATGGAATTGGTAAGTAAAAATTGTAAAGTGAGATAAGTCCCATGGATAATGATGAATATGTATGCAAGGTTGAGTATTTAATTTGGTATTGTTTCTTTAAGGAATTATGTTAAGGTGAATAATAGCTTAATGGTCAATTTTACCAAATTTACCTTAGAAAGCAAGAATATACGACTAAATATTAAGGGTCAAATTTATCAAGGGTGCTTGAAATTTTAATATTGTACATAATTGAGTAAAAGATGTGAAATATTGAGAATTATGGATAAGGTGACTATCCCTGGTAAGTAAATTTTCAATTTCCATTTTGGAAGAATAAGTTGTGATGATCTAGATCTAACTGATAGACATAACCAAAATAGATCCTTGCTGGTGTTTAACGATATTGATGCGTTAAATGGTATTCATGATACAAATGTTCACGATTTCGTTTCTTTCCATGTGATATGCATTGAGAAGATTATCATATTTGTGATGATAATCTATTTGATTATATTAACATGTGGTAGGTTCAAGACTTAAATGAATTGGTTGAGTTCCCTTCATTAAATAACCTCACTATTGAGATGTCATGGGGTCAATGAGCTAGTGGGAAGTGATCCCATTGGGTGGATTTGTCTGAAATAATGTTTTCGTGGATGTAGTAGTCACTGATCTTTGGAGTCTATAAACTACATAAAAAAATAATAAAAAAATAAAAAATATATTACCATGTGAGGCCCATGGGGGGCAGTTCAATTGGTTATGAAATATTATGTATATCATGAGATTCAATGTTCAAATGCACCTATGCCAAACCATTTTTTTTATATTAACATGTGGTTCTATTTATGATTCAAATGTAATGTTGTATCTTTGATAAAGATATGCTAATGTTTAAGTTATAATGTTGTGATGGTATTTTAGGATGCGATGATATGTGGCAGTTGGAAATTGTTTTTGATGAGATGTTAATGATGTCATGCATGAGTATTTGGTACTTAATTATTGAGAATGCTATGATTAAAAGAATACATTAATAATTACATAAGCAACATGATAGGTGAGTGGGATAAATGATATCTGGGAGTTGACATGGATAAATTATCTACAAGTTGTGAACACTACATTCCTATGATCATGCTGACTGAAACCAATGTTTTGGGAATGACTCTCCACCAAATCATAGGCTCAACTACACTATGTATTTCTACATCTAACAATCATTGAGTCCTCAATCAATTACATTTGCCAAAAAATCGCTCCTATCCTAAGATTGTCATAGACAAAGAATCTCTGAAATCCTTATTTCATCCATTGAACAGATTAATTTGTTCCAAAAATATAAAGATAATATTCACACACATAATCTGTGCGCCATCATGAAAATTCCTATTTTTTGTTTGAAGCTTTTATTAAAATAATTTTTTTGATCTAATTGATTCTTACTTATTTTATTCTTTTATTTTTTATTAACATGACCTTATTCTTACTAGTTGCATAGTTTCCTTTATTAATTTATTTGGAACATCAATCTATTTATATATTAGTTAATTAATTATTCTTCTCACATTTTATTATATATTATTTTATTTATTATGATTATTATTATTAATTTTATAATATGGGGTACTGCAAGGAAATCCAAGATCTCATGTAGAACTTAATTAGTGCATTGGACAATAAATAAATGATAGTAAAGAGAGTAAAGGGGTTAGACTCTTCCTCATTAACAAGTTATCATTGCACAAAAGCATGATGTAAGATAAATTCATGATACTACCATAGAAATATTAAAATTAAACCTTGGGCGGGGAACTAATAGGGTAAATGTAGAAAATTAAATGCTAGGTGGAGAAATAGTCAACGTAAATGTTAAAGACCCTTTGAAACCAAAAGAGTGAATTATTGATATAAGATGGTGAAGTGTATTGATGGTCTACAAGGTGATGTGGAAAAAGAGAATTGGGAGGGAGAGAATTGGGAGAGAGAGTTCCAAAACATAAAGTGCATGTGTATTTGGGTTGGAATTAAACTTATGGAACTCAATCTACCAAAATGTATGATAAATATAAGTTTCTAGGTTGACCTAATGACTAAGAGAGGATACGAGCTATAAAGGTGGAAGATAGATCATAAGAAGCCTATTAACTAAAAAAAGTCCAAATCGATATGAAGCTAAGAGATGTAAAAACATAAAATAAGATATATGGAGTTGAAGAGAAGCCTAAAAACTAGTTAAGAGTTTATAAATAAAATGCAACATATTTAAATTGGTGGTTGAAAAATAATAAAAAATAAGAATAACCCAAAACATTCTGCTCATTGTATAGGGAAAGGTAATTTAAAAAATAATAATAATTCAAAATATAATGTTCACTTATGCAAAAGGTCCCGGTCCTTTAATAGATTTTAGAACGGGTATGTAATTAAGAGCTTAACTAATTGTATGCAATCCAAGACGGAAGGAAAGTTGAAACTCGATGCACAAAATTAGAGGTTGAAAAAATACTAACAATTGAAATGTATGTTGTTCGAGGCCCAAAGTATGTAAGTCACTCTTATCTGATTTAGCGAAAAATATAGAAAGGCATCCTCAAGAAAGGGATGACGTTGGTGATGTTCCCTTCTTGGTAAGTCCACGCTCTTGTTATATTTCTATCTTTGGACTCTCTTTATCTTACACACGTAAACATTTAGTGCTTTTTAGGGTTTTATTTTTATTTTTATCTATAAATATAGATATTGGTCTCTCTTTTATATATATGTGCTTGTTTGCTCGTGTCAATTTTTATATATATAAAAAAATTCTCGATATTAAATTTTATAAGTATTCTTAAAATATATTTAATAGATATAACAAAATTACTTACATACCTATATAGAATTAAGAATTTATTTTCAAACTAATATCAAATATAATAATATAATATGACAAATAATTAGATTTCACTGGTCATATTTTATATGGTAACCAATGTTTAAAACTCTATGGTAATTAGAAAGACAGAGTTAACAATATAACCATGTTAAAGGTTAGTCCCATCTAGACTGGGTGTAGTTGATAGCTCAACTAAACCTAGGTTATCATTTTTTAAAGAAAAGGCTAGTCCTAAAAATTAATGACACATATAACCTCTCTTCCTCTCTCTGACACACACACCCACACACACGTGTCAACAATTGTTCTTAGGATTAAGAAAAATACAATAACAAACATCGAGGAGTAATCAAAACTCTCATTAGGCTAGATGCAAAAAAATTAACCACTCTTTGACATATGCTTCCATTGTTTGAAAAGACACAAACAATTGAGAGCTTTCTCATTTTCTTAGAGTTTGAAATATTTTATTGCTTATATAACCAACCTATATTTTACATGGAAGTTTTCAAAAACTATAGATCCAATATTTCTCAAAATTATAATTATAGTCTTCCACAAAGATTCATATCATTATATTTGAAGCTACCATTGTTTTGTAATATCCAAGCAAGCAATGAAGTAAAAAAACAAAGTTTTATGAATGCAATAAGAAGAGATTTCTTGAGTGGATTCAAGGATTTACTAAAGTTTCCACTTGCAACATTGATCTTTCTTTGGAAAACCTATCTTCTTCCTCCTTTTGTGGGCCTGTAGACATGAGGAAAAAGAGAGTTGAAAAGACATTAGTGGAAAACTTTGATACCAAAAAATAATCTTTGTAGAGAGGAATTTCTTAGGCATTTTCATCCATTTATTGAATAAAAGTGAGTTTTTGATGATTTGAGTTCATGTATCTCTTTGTTTAGGTAGCATTATAATTGATTTGAGAGCTATAAATTCACAAAATTATTTATTTTTCATGACAAGTTCCATCATTTAAGAAGGTGTTATAGATTAGGGAAATATATATAATTCCACTTCCCCACCACTATTAGAAGTTCCTTTTGATGCTCCATTGTGACAACACAAATGATTTCTTTTTTTATGAGTTATATTGCAAGTTGTTTGTGAGAGTAATTTGAGATTTTAGTGAGGCATAGAGGATTTTTTATACTTTGTGTGGCACATTTAAGAGGGTATGCACACCCTCAAAATTATTAGGATTTTGTTCCACTATATTTTCTAATAACAAGTGAGAGGGATTTAATTCTAAATTTATCCATCCTTTCTCTAACAACATTTTCTAAAAGCCTCTTCAATTATATTCCCTTTGCAAGTGTTATGAAGAGCTAATAGTTCCTCTTTATCTTATAGTATTTCAAGTATGGGAAATTCATGATGAGATGAAAAATGGATTTTATATCATCTTCATAGAAATATTATTGACTAGGGATTTCAAAGCTTATTTTCTATAGTGTCCCAAGTTTAAGTTTTAGATATTTAGAAGGATCCACACAGATATTTTGGATTTACTAAAAAATTTAAACTTCAATATTGGTTTCTTCCACTAGATTGTTGGACATTCATTACATTTTGATCCAAGAGATTTGTAACCAAGATTTGGTTTGTACTGCCTACAAGGGTCTATAGAACAAATAATATAGCCTTATTATTCACTCAAAATAATAAATAATTTTCCAAGCATGTCAATATATTCCTTCCAACCATCTGTGTTCTTCCTTAATACTTTTTTCCTCCACGTGAGCCATTATTGTTGTCAACTGTTTTCAAAGAGCCCCATTGTAATATGCCTGAAAGTGTGATACAATTTGAATTTTATCTCATGTGTGGGAGGATAGAAATTTAAAAGAGTTTGTTTCAAATCAATTATATCCAATCCTATCTAAGTTTTATCTCCCTTCCGAACATGCCATACCAACCATTTTCCAAAAACCTAGATTCTTAATCTATTTCTCTACATAAGTTTGGGAAAAGTGCTTATATTTTATGACACACACCTAGAAGACTCCAAATATTTATTACCTAACAACTAGAATCAAGAATATGAAAATAGTTCTGATACCCCAACCTTGATGGTAAATTAAAATGATAAAATAATTAGCTGATCCAATCTAGGACACATTTTGGGATTTGGAAATTGGATTAGATAGTAAAATAGGATATCCTTGTGGATTTATTATCTCTCCATGTCTCTCTCTCTATCTCTCTTGCACAGACACACATAAAGGAAATGATAAAATATCTAGTTGATCCACTCTAAGATACATTTTGGGATTTGGAAAGTGGAATAACTAGTAGATTTGGATATGTTTGAGGATTTATTTTAGTAGAAGCAATACTCTTCCTTCGGAAATCCTTATTTTCACTAGGTAATGATGTTTTACTAAACCTTTTCAATTATGCATTGATAATCACCCTTTTAGATAAATATTGTCTTTTGAATTCAAACCTATCTATTTGATGCTATCATCAAAATTGATTGTAGTAGAGGGAAAATGCAAGGAAATATAGAATTGATTTCCCTCTAGAAGACACCACAAAGAACTCATTTATTGGTTAGATTGATATTCATGTTAGTGTATGTGTAGAACATATCTACAATCACCTTGATCTTGTCAATAATTATTTTGGTATCATTGTAAAAAATAAGGATATCATCATAAAAGAGTGAATGAGAGATGTTAAAAGAGTTTCCTATGATAATACTTATGAAGTTTCCAATTTTTGAGCATGTTTTGATGGATCTATTGATAACTTCTATTATTAGAAAAAAGATAAGTGGGGATAGTGTAAATCCATATCTAATCCTACTTTCTAGTTTAAAGAAAGGTTTGGGGGTGAGGGTGGGGGTGTTTCCATCAATAAGAATTTTGAAAAAGACCAAATTGATATATGTTATGACCCGTGCTACAAACTTATGATTGAATCATGTGTGGATGGGGATTATCCTAAGGAAATACTACTCACTTTGTCACAATCTTGGAAAAGGTATACATTTATAGTCATTGACATTAAATTCTTAGTATTTATCAAGCGTATAACATCCTGAAAAGCCTCCATTAAATTATGTATTTATTTCCATTATGCGAATATAAATAATTAGGAGGGACATGACAATAAATACTTTTTTTTTTATCTTTCTTGAGTTATTTCTTTAGATTATATTGTAAACACAATTGCATAAGGGGATTGGGTGGAGGTTTTCATAACAATATGGGTTATTAAAATTTGAAATAAGTTTTAAAAAGGTAGTATTGAATGTTTAAAAAATTAATTATGAATTTTAAGAAACAATTACTCTTATAAGATTTTACTCAATAAAATCATAATGAGAGAGCAAAATAAAATCTATAGGGACACCATCTTTACTAGGACTTTTTCCTTATAGAAGCTTTGGAGTGCTCTAAGAGGCTCTTGATTCCCCAAATTTCCATAAGAGATTAGTTATCCTCTAAGTTTTTTAATATATGCGCGAAACTAAATAAATGGATAATTGATATTATAGTTTTTCATGAGTCATCCTTGAGTGGGGAAAGAAATCTTTACCGTTTTGAGAGGTGATTTAAAATAAATTCATATCCTAGGATCCATTTACTTTCACAATCTTCCCATGGAATTTATGTCTTCCCTATAGATCGAAAATATATGGAAACACTTTTTATTATCATCACTTTCATCAAGCTAAATTTCTCTACCTTTTAGACACCACTTTTTTCTCTTTGTATGAATATATATACCTTGTTTTATTCTCAAAATACCTTTTCTTGTTTTATTGAATTTTCACCAAAAACCTAAATCCATCCCTAGTTTCACTAGAGGATAAAAACCCTTCAACCTTATTTCAATATCTATCATCGCCTTTTTTCTACCTAGGCCTTAAGATGGCCACCTACTTAGACTCCTTCAAGTTTTGGTGGAATTGGATAGTTGTTGATTGATTTAGATCATCATTGAGGGGTTTCCAAGAATCATTGATTTTTATCACAATGTCCTCATCCACCAACAATTCAAGTCTTATCATGAAGGGAATGGTGGGATTCTTTTAGGTATGGGACATCTACATAATCACTCTATTGTGATAAAATATCATCCCCTAACCCCAATGGAAACCCACTATAAAATTTTAGTGTGCCTTCAAGGAAATATATCAAAGATGAAATATGATCCAACTTCTCTTCTATTGTTACATCGCCATTTCTCCCATTTGTCCAATTTGGTGTGAATTTTGTTGGTTATGTATCCAACAATATTTACCATCGAATTACTTACAAATAGATTAGATAAAATGTCAACATGGACCACTGACACCTAAATCTTCTATGCATGAAGGGAGAAAATTAGAACTCCTCTATCCACCAATATTCATTTATGGACCCCAGGGTTTTCGAAGGAAACAATCTAGTATTTATTCCAGTTAGGGAAAGGATCGTAAATAGTCAAGAAAGAAATTTCTTTCCAATGATGTAAATAAAGGAGAGAGGCCCATGTCCAAGATGAAAAATCCCAAGAGTTAGAATAGGAGAATAATATCTTCTTTCATACCATTACCTCCCCCCATATCTTCCTAAATATTCAAGAAAGATGAAATCCCATCCCCATAGGAGCTTGGATAAATCTTGAACTAGCTTCTCCCATCTATCATTAATTCTTGTAAGATGATGATAAAATAATATGAATCTTGATTAACCTTTTCATAGCAAATTTCTTTGAGGAATTAACTAGTTCTGAATAATTGAGGGTTAGAAATATCATTTGGAAACATTCCTCATGGAATTTTCCTTAAGGATCCTAATCAAATATTGTTGTTGTCCACTTCTAAATTTAGAATTTTCTTACTTGTAAGTTAGAGAAAGAAAATACTTTCTACTACTCTATATTACTTGAGATCCTTTCCCTTACTGGGTTCTTAAGACTCTCTCAATATTTCCTAAGAAAATGCTCGACCCATGGACCTAGGTTTGAGGTTTTACTTGGTATCCTGAAAGGTTTGGTAATGATTGAGGATGTAGAGAGAGAGAGAGAGAGAGAGAGAGTTTGTATATATGTTAATGTTGATCATAGTAGAATATTTTAATACTCAAAAGGAAGAAGTAATCAAAAGTAATATAATTTAGTTAAATATGTAATTTACTCATTTTTAATATAAAAGCATTCAAAAATACAATTTAAAGAACACATCTCTTCTCTCTCTCTCTCTCTCTCTCTCTCTCTCTCTCTCTCTCTCTTATATATATATATACACACACACACAGATATTAATATATATAATATATATATATATAGATATATATATATAATTAGATAGATATATATCTGTGTGTGTGTGTGTGTGTGTGTGTGTGTGTGTGTGTATTATATCTATGTATGTACACACACACACACACACACACATATATATATAGAGAGAGAGAGAGATCCAAGCATTAAAAGGGATTAAATCTTTTCATGTGTAAACCTTTTTTCAAGTATTTCATTTTAAAAAGAGGTTTACATATCAGGAAATTTGGTCCCTCTCAGTGCTTGGTAGATTTGCGGATAACATGGATCTATACTAGTTATAGCCTAAACTGTTTTTCTTTTTTATTTTATTTTAAAAGGGACATTGATGAACTTGAGGTTGAGAAGGGAAGGAATTACACATAGCCCTAATTTTGCATTGTAAAATGGTATTTTGTAAAATCCTATTTTAATTTAGTGTAATATAAAGTGGTGGTATAAATTTTTTACAATAGGATTCAAAAATGAATTTTCTTGGACCTAGAGATATATGGATAGAAAGAAAAGAAACCTTTTTACTAACAATTAGTAGTTCCTTTTGGAAACTAAGTTATCATAAATTTCCCATTGTGTGTGTGTGTGTGTGATATCTATATATATATATATATATATATATATATATATATATATAATATATATATATATATATATATATATATCTATTTTAAATAAATTTGATAATTTAGTTAAAGTACAAATGAAGGAACTTTAAAATGGATAAATATATCATTTTTGGTATCTCAGTTTCATTTATATTATAGTTTATTTAGAAAAAGGAAACACATAATTATATAAATCATAGAGGCTATATCACTAATTTGTTTAATGGAAACGAGACTATTCTGATATTGTTAAAAGATAGTCCCATAATACCTCTCTATGCAAAAAGTTTACAAAAAAACATGAAATTAATGTAATCTATTGATAGGGTTTCTCTCTATCATGGAGGAAACCCTATTTTTTTTACATTATCTAGGAGTAAAGTGTAATTAGAAAGTTATTTGGCTTCTCTAAACCACACAACCTTTACCAAATTCTTTGATTATCATTCTCCTTCACTAGCAGGGCATGTGTAATGGAAGTCTTAGTGTGCTAATAGAATTTCATTATTTGGAGAATTGGGGTCTCCTCTATTACTGTTGTGACAATATAGTTCCATTATTTCAAATATTTTGGTGTCTTGTATATGACTAGTTCCTAGGTTAGGGATGGACTTCTGCACTAGTTTATTAACATCTTTATTATCCTTGTGATTTCTTTGTACCTAGACATCCTCTTAGTGGCCTTAATTTATTTATGAATTATGGATGAAGTTAGATTTATAAAAGAAACAACTGCAATAGAAGATCACTCTCTTCCCTTCCCTTGATGAGACATGCAAGGAGTCATGCATACAAAAATAATCACTAGCAAACTAACACTACAATCATCTATAATGAAAAAATGTATAGAAAAAGTTGCAACAACAGATCATTCTTTCCAATTTTGAGATCAACCTTATTATTTACTTGCCACATTTCACATGCCCCGTAGGCCTAATTTGACAATTACCTACTATGGCTCCCATTCCTTAAATTTATTTCGATCAAAGTTAGATCCAATAGTCATCACAAGCATACTTATTCCATCATTACATGAACAAATATTATTCATGCAACTATACTCATATTCTTCAAAATTCGGCAACATCAAAAGTAATGAACCATACCCCCTGGGCACAATACTACAAACTCTTTCTATGCCTACCAGATCCATGATGTGAGATTTTACATTCAATTACAAGATTTATATTTCAAATCAACCCTTAACATAAATTACAACTTGGAGAAATGAATCAACCATGACATGCAACCAATAGTTTCTTTGATGACTCAACACAAGCATTAATGGAACATTATCTTGAGTCTACCGTAGCTAGTATGGTCATGAATTATTATCACAGTCCTATTGGAATAGTTGAAGGTATTACTAACATAAATCTTATGCAATATGCATAAATAGATAACTAGCCTCATTTGAGGCAATTCCTATGATGCATAATGTATAGCATAGATAACCTGAACCATAGGCTATACAATTTGAAGCCTTAAAAACATAATTGTTCTACATACATCTATGTCTCATGCCTAAATATTCACCACCTTAAAAACATAGATATCATAGAATTTTAAAGGCGTACTATGTTCCTTCACTAAATTTAATTGTGATTAAATTTAGGTTCCATAGTTATCCCATGCATCTGGATATAACCATCTCATAATTAAAGGTAGTACATGCAATTCTACTCATGCGTAGTGGTGACATGCATATTCTACCATTAGTAACATGTGCCATATAGCTCCTTGATCCCAGTATTAATAAGTATCTATTATGCTCATGTCACTAAATCTACACTTGGATGCAATAAGTGTCACATGCATAAGAATTCAATCATATTCATAGTTTAAAGATAACACATACAACTATACACCTGCACTGATCAATTCAACAACATAAAAGGTAAGGAGTAAACATGCAGTACATCCCATGCACGTGGTTTAGAGAAGAGAAATTTGAAAGATTGTCACTTGGAGGACCAAGCACCTGCACCCAACCTGAAACTGGTTGTCACCAATTCACCCCCCGAGCCAAGAGTTCTTGCCATGGATCAATTTCCCTTGTTGATCTCTTCAATGGGTATTTAATACCCTCTTTCATGATATGGCTTCTATTAGAAGCATCCCAATTTTATGGATCCTTTTATCCATTTGCCTAGGCTTTTTTCCAAGAAGCTCGCCTTTCTCTCTCATGAGGCTTTTCCTCATAAAATCTTTTCTTTCTCTCCCACGAGGATTTTATTCTTTTCTTAAACTTAGCATCTCTCTTCAGCTAAGTAACTTGATGGATATTTATTGCCAATCCATCAAGCTTATTTAGAATTGGATCTAGAAGCCTTATCATGAAATAAGTATCCCTTCCCATTCCCCAATTGGAGTTGGCAAGAATCTCATCTCTAGGTGTCTCGATTTTCTAAGTGATTAAATTATTTTACTTATTTAATAAAAATGTATTTAGTTTTCTTGTTACACATTAGACCTAGCTTTTCTAAGCTTAGATTAACAATTTTTTACATACAATGGAGGGGTGTTACACCACAAATACACAAGGAGATGGATCCAAAAAATAAATTGCATTTATGGCCCTCTCACAACACCAAATTCAAACACCATTTTCTATGAAAAAAGTGCATCATTCTAACAATGTTCTTCTTGAAAAAGACCCTCTCCCTTTGGTTTTTCCTAACAACTTTCCTCTTAGATAAGACCCTCTCACTTAGATTTTTCCTTATCATTAGTTTCCATCAAAAATTTCCCTAAACCCTTATTTTTACTTATTTAGAATGTATTAAATGACATGTAACATCCAAATCAAACATCCATATACATAACAGATATAAATATAATATTAAAATGATATAAAGTAATTTTTCTACTAAATTGTAATTTAATATTTAATCAAATTAATAAAATAAATAATTTATATAATTCAAAGTATTTCTATAAATATTTAAATAATTCGTTTAAAATTAATTTCTAAACTCTAACATTAAAAATATCAAATAATTGAATAAGTTGATCAATAAAATACCACGCTTTATATTATAGAATCAAATAAGGAGTTTAATCTCTCATGTTGCATTTTCTTTATTCGCACAAGCAACTACTCATGAAAAACAATCCTGCTGAGTAGCAATCCTTAAAAATAGAGTTAAGGAAAAGAAAATTCCTCTTAGATGAAAATACTACTAACTGCTTTTCATTGCATATATTAATTTCACCTTTCAATTGAGAATTGGACAGATGTGGACAGGTGTGTCTCCCGGGTTGCATGTAACTCATTGATGCTTGTTGTACAATTTTTTTTCTATTAATACCATAAGGTTCCTTCCTAAAGTGATTCCCACACTTTCATACCAAATGAGAGTTTTCTATGGAACAAATATATATTATTAAACAGTTTTCTATGGAACAAATATATATTATTAAACACGAGTCTTTTGGGACATAAATCTTTTATGTTCCATTGACCTATTTATAAAACTTGTTACATTTATTATGTATAATAATTTATTTTTGTTTTTATAAATGTGTTGAAATAATAATCATTTAACTTAAAAGTAAAGCTATTTAAAATTAAAATTACTAGATATAATTTTTATTTTTAAATAACTTTTCATTTTAATTATTTAATCTTTTAAATAAATGTTTGTTACTTATAATTATTGTGTTCATGTATGCAAAATATTAATAGGTAAGGTTTTTATTGTAAAAAAAACGATTTAAAATAGATTTAGATTTATTTTAATTATAAACTTATCACTAAATTTTGTTATTTTATTTTATTTATTATTTAAAATTTTAACATTAACATATACATTAATTACAATGTTTTATACTATTACATACATATATTTAAACATATTTTATACTAGTTCAAAAGTTTAGAAATACAGTGTCTTTAGATATAATTAATTATTATTTCTTTTGTCAAGTATAAGAATAAATATAAAATTATATATTCCTTAGAGTGAATGAAATTTTTTTAACATGCTTTATTTTTGAGTTTTTATATTATGATTCATCACTTTATTATAATATATTAATTTTTTTCCCAACTTTTCAACTCACCATAACTTTTTCCTTAAATTGAGGTTTAAATATACCTTTAATAGTATTCTCTACTCTCTTCTACTCTTTTCCAATGGTTTAGTCAAAATTAAACTTCTTAAGTCGTTACCACATGAGTTGAAAGCGATTTTCATTAGAGTTTCAAACAATTTTGTGAAGCTTAGCTTTGTCCTTGTTTTTTAATATATTTATATTCTTAATTAAAAAAGTGATCACTTTTAAAGACGTATATGATAAAGAATATTTTATTTTTTATTTTTGATAAAATACAACTTACAAAACTGTTGAATCTTCTCTATCTCTCCATGAACAATTACATGGAATAAACATCAACCCCGGGATATTTGTATAAAGAATTTTCCTCCAAATTATTGTTGTCCTATATGAATATATTCTATGATTATAAAGACTAATTATCACCAACATTATCAACTGAATAAGAAAAATAATTCATACTATGCTCATGAAATTGGGTTGACCCAACTTGTTTTCCTAAAGAATTCCGTGATTTGTTAATATGTATACCAGAGAGAAGAAAAAACAACCTTAATTCACTTAAAAAGATCGCGATCAAACCATTCAACTGTATAAAAAACGGCTGAAAGCAAAATCAGAAGGCACATTTACGAAAGTGAGAAGCACTAATTGAAACAGAAGAATCATTCCGCGCTCCAACTGTATCAAAAACGGCTGATACGACGTTTAGGAATATTAGGAGAAATTAATGAGGAATCAAAAGCGCTATCACATCAAACTGATCGTAAAGTCAGACTCGGCCACTATCGGAGACGATATTGCCATCACAACGATTCCTCTCCCAAACATTATCATTCTCCTGCCTGTTCGTTGTGTATAGTAAAGTTAGAATCAAGCACTTTCGACGAAATTTTCTAAGTAGCAGGCATTAGTTAGTCGGTCTCCTTTATAAAAGCACATCATACTGTCATCACAACGATCCCTCTGTGACACATTGTCGACACATTGTCGTTATCCAGCCTGTTGGTTGTGTTTTTACATGACGTTCAAAAATGAGAACGGAAAAATTTCTTACTTTTCTCTTTTTATGCTATTGCTCATGAATAATCTGTATAAAGGAGATATGGACTTGAATACAGGTGGGGTAGTTATTATTAAATCTTAAAAAATTAGATGATTCTAATAAAATATTAAAACATGAATTTAGGTGGGAAATGATTATTAAAATTTTCTAACTACCTAAAATACAAAAAAACAAAAAAACTTAATTATTTATAGGTAAGGATTATTCATTTTTATTAAATTTATAATATTGGTGTTTAATATTAAGATTTGATATTGAATTCATATACGAAATTATTATTAATGTTTAATATTAGATTTAATATAACTTTGTGCTGGTTTATATTAAAATCTAATATTTAAAACTTATACTAAAATTATATTCTAAAATCTTAATATTAAACACTGATTTTAAAACCAAATATTTTAAATCTTATTATATTTATATATTATTATATTGTAATAATAATTATAATAATACTGATATTAATATTAAATCTCTATCATACACTTCACAATTATTATTGTGGTTGATATATGGTTATTAGTGTACATATTAACCAAATTTACTAATATGGGAGAAAGATGCCGATATATATATAGAGGATCCATGTGCAGGGGCTCACCCAAAATGTTGATTGTAAAGACAGGTAGTGAGGGACACTAAACAACGCTAACTATGCCATATGCCCATATTAATGTGACTTGGACCTTGTCGTCCACTTTGGCCCCTTATTTTCAATACAACAATGCCTTGAGACCAAGTCCTTATGGGTGTTAGTTCTCCTGCATGACATCATCATGTCACATGGTGGCCTATGAGGGGTTCCATGTGTCACCCATTTCTGAGATTTTAACCAATCAAAAATTGCCAAATCACCATGCCACATGGAAACCCATGGTGGAACCATGTCATTATGCTCACATGTCGTGCCATGATATCTCTTCTGCCACATCTCATCCTGTAGATCCCTGGCATGTGTTTGAGTTGTTTTCCAATGACATCATGCCATATGTCAGGGAGAAACTATCCCACATGGTGCAACTCTTTTGGGTCAGGAATATATGTTAAAGGTCATGCAACTATCATCCTCATCCATCATTCATTTTATCAATGTTGATCATGAACTGTCATATTAGCGAAAGGGTGCAAAGAGTCTATGCATGGAGTTGGATTACACTTTTTGGCAAAGCGAGGGTGTGTTTTGGTGAAAAAATGAGCTCGTTTGAGCTATTTTAAGCACTCAAATGAGCAATTCTAAGTGCTCAATCAAGATTCTTAAGGGCTTAGACATAGCTCGATCAAGCATTTAAACAAACTCTCAATTGAAGTCATCTATAACCCGAGTAAACACGGGAGCTCAATCGAGCTAGTGGATCGATTGAGCCCTAAAGATTGATTGAGCTATCAGCTCAATCAAGCTATATGCTTGATCAAGCCTCTGTTTGGCATTGAAATCCACGGGTGCAGTCTCGCAAGCAATTTTTGTAGACCACTACAGCTTGATCGAGGTGTTTAATCATTCGACCAAGGCATTGTACTATTCAACCAAGAATTTGGGAGATGGAATAGTGACCACACTAACCCCCTTAAAGATCAGGCCAAGGGAAGTTTCCTATTATTTTTTTCTCTATTTGAATTATTTTTTCTTGCAAAAAAATTGAAATGAAAACACAACATACAAAAACCATGAAAAGCACAAAAAAACTATAGAAACCACCAATAAAATCCTTGCAAAAAGAAAAAGAAAAAAAACCTAAAAAATCATCAAGAAAACCTTTGAAAACAAAGAAAACAACCTAGAAGACCACAAAAAAACCATGAAAAAACCCTTGAAAACCACCCAAAAAATAGATAAATTAGATTTTCATTTTGCTTTTTTCATTTTATTAAATAACATTTCCATAATCGCAATGGTAATGTGTTTATTTTGATTTTTTTCCCAGATTTTTAATAGTAAAAACTTTATTTTCTAACTATTTTATGTTTTTAAGCTTTTTCTTAGAAATTTAATGAATTAAATTTTAAAATATTCTGATTTTTTGTTATTTAAAATGAATTTTAAATTTTGAGAAAATCTGACCCAAAAAAATCCAAAAATCTCCAAACTATAAAACAATCTAAACTATAAACAATAAATAAACAAATTATGAGCTTAAATTAATATTGTAATTATGATTACTCAAAATGAAAGTCTACTTATCAATAAAAAATATTATTTAATTTAAATTTAAACTAATTTATATTTTAAATTCTTTTTTAATAATAAATATACTACAATTGATTTAAAAAATTAATTACTTAAATAAAATATTATCTTTAAAAGTAAAAATCCAATGAATATATATATATATATATATGATCACTATCACTATTATATTATATTTAATAGAACCTATAATTATATATAAGATTCTAAATATAAAATATTAACCTAGCATATGCATATAAATATATATATATATATATATATATATATATATATATATTATATAATTCAAATTTTAACAATGCTTCATTGATAGGTACATTAAATCCATGCTTAAAAGTGTATTTAAAGTGAATACAAATATTTTTTTCTCTCTTCTCATTTGTATTATATTGTTTCATTATATAGTTTGTTGTGGTGGAAACATTGTCTTCATGTGCTAGTGCCTACTACACCATGTGTTAAAGTCAAACATTATAAGAATTTAAAGACTATTAGAATATTCGGTTGGTATGAAATTTTATTAGTTTTGCAAATATGTTTATTTCAATTTTTTACATATTTATGCCCTATAAATAAAATGCATTATTTAGAAATGGGAAGAAGTGTGAAGGAAAATTTTCACTTGTTTGGATTAAGTTTCCATGGAACTCAATAATTTGGTTGATAAATTATCAAAAAATAGACTCTAAAGTTCAGGACTTCAGGCTAGATTTTTCTACAGATCCTCTATCAATTTTTTTTGTCAACAGTTTTTTCTTGGATTAGTTTATATGTATCACATGTAATATTTTTGTATTATATAAAATAGTTTAGTAAAGATTTTGTTTTGGATTAGTTTATACATGTAGTAGATATGTATTATATGTAATATGAAGAACCATCTGCTATATGCCCCCCAACTACGAGTGATTAGAGTGCGGGGCGATCTGCTATACATGGTTAGGCTCATGGTAGATCACATAGCCCAACCACATTGTGTGCTCCACTTGTAGATATTGGATCCGGCATAAGTGAGAGTGTTAGAGGTAGTGTTTTTTTCTATTTTAATGATCATATTATAGATAGTGGGCTATCTTAAACCTTCTCTAGGTGCATTTTTAAATCCTCTTTAAGCTTTATGTTTTTATATATTAAAATTCTTTTTAATTTTTAAACTGTCATCAACTGATGTGTTTGAGTTTAATTTATATTTTATTATGCTTCTAATTAGTTATGTATATGTTAAATTTTTTATTTTTTTTTCATACCATCACTAATGTTAATCCCTCTGTGGGACAATGCTACAACTAGTATCACACTAAAAGATGTTACGACCCAATATACATGGATCACACGAGAGCTAGGAAAAACCTTTGCTAGTTCACCTATTAGGTGTAGTTTATCTTTGATGTTGGATAACATCGATAGGTTAATTGAGATATACCGGAGGGTGAGCCCACAAAGTTGCCTCCTACACTCTATATAGAGGATTAGGAGGTAGGAGGCTAGAGGCCCACATACTTGACAAGTGGTGAAAGAGGTTGCCAATGACATTGATGTTCGTGTGGACTTTTTCGACATTCCTTTGGAGCACGTTGCTAAACATTCAACTTGGATTCCACTCAGATATTTTAGGAATGCTGATGGAACCCTTTTATTTATGATCAATTAGTTGGAGCTTGGGACTAGTTCCCACACCATGATCAAGGCCCCCTTTACTTTTTAAAGCATATATATGTAGAGTTTGTTCTACAAATGAGATTATATTACACTAACATAGGATCTAAGTTTTATGGATCAGTCTTGCGACATACCTATGATCATGACAGGGATCATAGGGATCTTGGGCATGTAACAGCACATCTAATATTTTTGCCGCTGTTAGAAGCTCATAATTCCTCCAGGTTGAGGCGAGGAACATAAAGGTAACCACAAATCACTTTAAAACTGGAATCTAGCCCTTCCAGCTTCAAAGAGATCTCTCTCTATATGAATGTTCAGTCTTAGGTCTTAGGCAAGGTATTAAGATCAGAGAGATAGATTTAACAGTTCGATGGTAGGGAAGACGTAAAACAACCTATTTAATCATTAATGTTTGTGCACAACGCTATCAATGAAACAATGATCCTCATTAATCCTTAGTGACAAACAAAGAGAATTAAGACAAAGTTTGTTAAAATGGTCTGTAATTGTAGCTAATACGTGTAAAAATTAGCTTAATGGATTTCTTGGAAGTTGTCTAAATCAAATCCTGTTGGAACTATCCTACTACAGGAATACAAATACACAAAAGAACCATTAGACTATATTTTCAAAAGGTTGTTCACCAAAACCCTAGTTGGTTATTAGAGCATGATAGAATTTATTTCCTACCATATCTTCATTTTTATATATAAACTCCTATGTATGCAAGTTCGGCCTTTTAGGATCTGAAGCACCCATGAAAGTGCCTCTGCATATCATTGATGACATAAAATAGTTTAAAAACATTTGAATTAATACATGAATACACATTGAGAAACAAAATCTGCATGACATGTTGGCAGAATATCGAATATAACAACAATTTTTATGCATAACATCAATAACTTAAATTATTGGTTCTCAATGATTGCTCTTGTGATGGATTCATTGTAAACCTATACAAAATGTTTGGATTGACAAAGTACTAGGTAGCATTATAAAATTCACACTGGAACCTATCTAATCCCAAGACTTACCATCATCATTGATCATATTTGAGAGGGTAGCAGCTAGCTTACCCAAGATCAAAGATTAGTCACACAATATTCTTTGTGCTTAGTCTTTGCAATTGAAAATTCTTTTGTAGGGAGAGTTAAGAAGTAAAATGTTTTTCAATTTCATCTTTTAAGCCTACCCTTGGTTGATTTGATAGTGGATATTATCTTCAAGCCTTCTTTTCAATATAGATCCCCTAACAATCCTTGCACTATGATATTCTGTATATGATTAGATCATAAACAATCATACAAACAGAAACTGTTTTCCATTGAGAAGAATCTATATACCCCTCTCAAGGTCCTGCAAGGCAAGGATATGGATTGAAAATAATATATATTCTCTTCTCAAAAGAATATATATATATATGTTATGCATGAGGTTAATTCTATATTATCTTGAGGAAAAACAAAAGGCTTGGGTTAGATCCGATATTCCAAAGGGAATATCTTCTATTGCTGGTCTAATTGAGGACTTTTTCGAGCATTGGGGCCCTGGGTTCTGATGATATGAAAATACCTTTCAAGACCTTGTGGTAGACGTACAAGAAGAAGAAGCTCCCACCTCTCTTGAAATTGATAACAACATATATGTTATTCAAAATCAAAGGAAACAGTCAATGAAATCAAGTTGAATATTGGGTAAAATAAGCAAGCATAAACTTAAATTTGAAAAACTCAGAAATATTACGAGAAATTGAAGATATTTGCAACAAAGGATAATAGTATCACTGAAAAAGACACTTCAAATTCACAAGATTAGTTCTTGATGGACAGGCTACTTGTGACCAATGTGGCCCCACAATAAACCCAATCCTCATCAAAGAAAAACTATGTGTTAATCTATTTGTCCTAGATTCTATGAATGATTTGCATGAAAACAAGGAGCATGATAAAAAATTTCACCATTGTGAGGATGCCAGTCATAATTTCCTACATGACAAATTGATAAACAGAGGAAATGAATTTTTTTTTAATATTTCCACCAATTATACAACCCATATGCAGTTCTAGACAGGTATAAACCATGTTTCTACCCCAAAAGATCAACCATATGAAAAGAATAATGAAGATCATGCTTCACTTGCTGATAATTTAAATCCTGAAAACACTTTTGAAATCACAGAAATATAGTTCAATCACACTAATTCTATTTTCGTAGACATTGAAATTAAGGGAGCTGTAGACTTTCATGGTAATATACTTGGCACCTCAACATTTCATTGTGAGTTTGCGGAGTAATGTAAACCCCACGTTGCACTTTTATGTTAATCATGATCGTATAAGAAATAAATGGAAGTAATCATGATTTCCTACAGTTTGAGGTCATTAAACTCAAAAGGTTTTTCAAAGCCAACAAGGTAATAATGTGACCATTATTATTATCTAAGTGAAGAAACAATTCATATTATAGTTCAATCCTCAAAGATCCTATATCATGGAATCTGACAGTCCTGCTATTTTTTATGCCTACAATCTGAATTTATTCCTCAAGCCTGATGGGATAGGGAGTCTCTTCCTTTTACTGTCAATACTCATCTAGAAGAAAATGTTATTGACATCTGTGATGGATATTGCTTGGTAGACAAACAAAGGGTATGTTATAAACACACAATTATTGAAGCTTTCAATCATACAGATCCATTGGATATTCCTTGGTAGACAAACAAAGAGTATGTTATAATCACACAATTATTGAAGCTTTCAGTCATACAGATCCATTTCCACCTCTATATGGCTCTATTGTTGACAATAACAAAGTTGGACAACCGAGAAGATTGATGAAACCTGTAATGAAACCCTCAATGACATATACAACTACAGTGCCAAGAATGAAAACCATGTCAAGAAAATAATTGATGAAGAATACAAAATTGACCAAATAAAAAATTTCTCTCTGGACCACATCAAATGCAAAGATGTTCTCTTCTTCATGAACATGTGGACAATCATTCATGCACTAGATTTTTAAAAGGAAATGTAGACAATGAACCTCTAACAAATCCACATGAAATCAATGCTGAGGGACAATTTTGGGGCCTGGAAGAGGTGCACTCTGGAATGATCGATGATATAGGTCAAAATGATCTTGAAACCAGCAAGAGGAAGTTTTCTCAACCTAGTCATAAACAAGATCTGGCTGCTCTGACCACTCAGCTTATGGGTTTTAGGGTTTGATGGTGATACAAGCACCGTTATGAAGTGTTGTGTCTGTGTATCAATTTCTAGGCATTATATTTCATCAACAGACTCTAAGACATTACTTATAATGGACCACTATAAAACAATTAGGTTCCATCTTTCTAATTCCCTTCATTGTGTGTTCAATTTTTGAATGAGAAATGACCATTTGTGGGTATTATTGGTCTTCTGGATCAAATGTGCATGACCTTGAAGGCTCTAATTTTTCAATGGCAATAGGATGAAGTTAAATCGACAAAAATTGACCTTAAACAAAATTTTTGTACCATTACTTGGGTCATACTTATCGGTTCATTTATCACTCCAATTACACAATATTAGAAACATCCAAACACCTCAAGTCTCTAAACAACAAATCTGGTGTAAACTCATTGACTCCAAATGATTACAATACCAGAGGTGGGCATCAGAATTACCATGTAACATCCAATGGGAAAATACATTTTATACATGAAATCAAATGCAGTCGGAGTATTTTCTAGTGTTAGAACCATGGAAAATTATGGAAGACGTACTCGTTCATTTTGATTGAAGGTCAAAATACTGATTATAATATAGTGCAAGGAAATTCCGAAAATCTCTTAATGGGAGAAAGAATACACTTTCTATTAATATGTGTCCAAAGGTAAACAACTACATTCATACATGAAAGAAGGAATTCTTTGAACTATTCAATACTTCCTAACAACTATAACCCATTCCAAAAATAAAAAAAATGCCATTTCATCTAAGGATATTAAAAAGAAAATGGAAGAAATAAGTGAGTGAACTGACAAGAAAAAATTAAAACAAGTTCCCAATAAGATATTCTCAAGGTGAATCTATGCAAGTTCATTCATATTCTCAAACTAGACAATGACATGAAAACTTTCTAGTTTGTAACTGAGGAATACCAGAGCACAATGAAGATGCCAAAGAAATATTATTTTAACTTGCAAGTTATCTAGTTTAAAGTGTCTGATGCTAATCAATACCAAATACAGAAGTGCAGGCTGTGGTAATCGTGTCAACATTCCTGTAACTAGAGAAGCAATCAAACGAGTCATATATCCTGAAAGTGCATGCCAAAAATACTTGCAACCCCTCATAACATGCAATTTTATATCATTGCCAAGATCCCTGTTCTTTTGGTAATCAGAATAGAGCACTAAAGCGAGGAGCATCCCTGGAATTTCCTGCATTGTGATTCAATATAAAGTTTAAAGAATGAGTAGGTGGATGTGAATAAGGTGCTCACTATTTATGAGTCCTCACTTTTAACAAACCGTGACATCCATAGAAATATTGTTCATAAGAAAATTTGTGTAAAAAATAAACTAAATAAAGCATTAAAAAAAAATGGTATCTTCCCACGAAAAATGCACCAACTACAACAACAATCTGCTGATGGTTTAAACAAATTAAATAACATGTTAAATAGTTAATACTGACAGAGTTTTTGACTATTAAATATTGCTTTATTTATTTATTTTCAAGCTCATTGTAATTTAAGCAAGGATATTCTTTTAGGAAAGATAGAAAGGAAATGGGTTTGAAAGGTTGTACTCTTTTAGGATTGAATAGTTCTAATGGTCATTCATTAAGAAATGAAAACAAATTTATCACATAAAATGACAGTTATTAAAACCCAACCCATTATTCGTTACCTCACCTAATTTTACATCTAATTATTTTAAACCATAATCTCGAAGGATTGCAATGTCTAACATTATCCCCTTTAATTTGAAGGAGTTTTCATTAGCGTTAGCATCATTTTGAAATTTTCGAATTTTTCTCTTCCTAGAGCTTCGGTGAATATGTCTACAATTTGGTTAGTCGTAGAACAATGTATTGGATGTATAGTTTTGGCCTCTACATGATATCGAATCAAATGATATTTCATATTGATGTGCTTGGTTTGATCAAAATCTTGGGTTCTTGGCCAACTTGGTTGCATAAGTATTATCTAAACGTAAAGGAGTTGAGTTCACTGGTTTCTCTTGCAAACCTTCAATTATTTTCCTTAGCCACGCAATTTCCTTTGTCGCTTCTGTGAATGCCACATATTCTGCTTTTGTTGTTGAATCTATTGAAACTGATTGTTTGCATGGCCTCTAGGAGACCGCGAGGGCTTCATTTGGGGGGCAATATCATACCACGTTCATTCATAATGGGGTTATATAATGTGATTTATAGAGGTGTTTTTCAATATGTAATCAAATTAGGGGTATCATTTAGTATGCCACGAACGCATGTGAGATGTGAGAGGTTCATTGAGTGAAGCCCCATGCAGGAGACCGTTTTTGATCCAAGACTCATGAGATATCCTGAAGTTGCTACTATGTTTTCCTTGTCCCCATTGAAGTATGAATTAGAATGTGCAATAACACAGAAGTCATCCACCTTCGTGTACTTAAGCCCCTAATGTTGAGTCCCCTTTAAGTATCTCATGACTCTTTTTGCAGCAAACCATTGTCCCTCACATGGTTTATGCATAAATCTAAAAAGTATGCTCACAAATTTGTAGATGACTCATATAAGGTACAAATTATGAGAACCTTGAAGCTTTTGCTCAGCACACTGTGTGATCCTGAATTCTTTTAGGCAAGGGATTATAGTCAACTTCGGGGGATAGTGAATTCCTTGGTGGCAGTATTTTAAGAAGGCTTGAGCATTTCTCAAGAAGACTCATGAGATATGCAACATATTAAGGGTTACTTCTAATTCATGAATGGCCCTTTCTTTGGAATCAATGACAAACCTCTCAACACTCCACACATTCAAGCAACTCCTCAAATATCATAATCTCGAGCCTCTTTTTCTCCCTCATGTCATGCACGGAAGAGTGCTCCTGATCTTAAACTTCAATCAATTTTGTTATACACTATCAGAGAAGCTCCTCTAACCTCATAGTAGGGCCCTCCCTCCCTAAGCAACAACCTCCTTTTTCTAGTTCCTTATTTATCTCTTATTGTGTTTCTGTGCTTTAGTGTCCTTCCATAAATCACTTTCCCACCCTTGGATCTTAGGGACAACCTAATTTTTCTCCCAGGACTCTCCTTTGCTATTTCCTCCTTGATGTTCTCCTTCATCCCTTCCCTCCCATATATTCCCCCTTCTCCCCCTATTACTTTTGTTTCCTTCCTACCCTCCTCCACTTTAGCCTCCCCCCTTGTTACAGTCTATGATGTTCTGCCCTCCTTTTTGTTTCCCCCTTTTTTGACTCATCAAACATTCCTTTTTTAGACTCTGGTAGAGGGTTGGGGCCGCATAGCGATTATCATCTAAATTTACCCAAGAGAAGGGGAAAACCCTTTTTGTCAATGGAACATAAATATGCAAACTTTGAAATTTTGCTCCATCTATATATATATATATATATATATTATATATATATATATATATATATATATATATATAATTATATATATATAATAATATAATATATATATATATATATATATGATTTTTCCCCTTAAAACTTCAAGCGTTGAATCTCTTTCGAACTGAAAATCTTATCCTTGAATTGCAAGGCACTAACCAACCCTATAAAAAACTTAGCTATAAACAGTGTAATCAAGTTCACTGCCCTCATATTGTCATTATAGAAGAATCAATGGTAGATGGGGAAAAGGGGATCCAATTACTATAGATTTCTCTCCCTCATTCGGAGTTTTTATGTAATGATGTTATTGGCCATTTAGGGGGGCTTGTCACAGGATGAAATGTTGGTTTTGATTAGCCTAAAAAATGATTAGTCTATTCACTCGGGAATCTTTGTTGATATCTAATCTAAGGTCCTGGACATGTATTTTTGTTGATTAAACCTTTAAAAGATTTACTTGAATTGATAATATTTCTAGCTCTCTTTTGTAAAGCTTCCCTCCATTCACTTGGGTCACACTCGAGGGAGATTAAAATTTCTCTTTGGAGGGTTTTGAATTTTGGGATCCATAAGCTTAATAAGACCCTCTTTTGATGTTCTTTATAAACCTTTTTGACAACATTCTCCTCTGAGATATCCTCCCTACAAATCTTATGCCAACCTAGCCTAATTATAGATGAATAAATGCTCACATTGCAAAGAAACTATGTCGCTTTATTTTATTTCAAGATATGTTGGACAAAAATCTTTAAAATTTTTAATTCATGTAGAATTTAATATCTCTAAACATGTGAAATAGAAAATTGTAGAGCGTTTATATGGCCCCTCTGACTTGAAGATTAAATTCCAATGACTAAAGATACTTCTCAACATATTAACCACTCAATCTTGCATGGTTAATATCCACTATTAGAGTTGCAAGTGCAAGTTCTTCACCAGCCTCCCAATTGACACCTTCATCCATTTCAATTATATGTGCATGTAGTCCAAAGATCCTCTTTGCAATTTTAGGAGAAATAAATATGTATAGGAGAGAAGTTACAATATAAAATTAAACAATACCAAAGTTCAAATAAAACACCACTAATTAATTAAGACTATCCAAAATGAGAATTTCTAAAGAAGAAACTAGAATCTCATCTTATTTTTTATATCATTGGTAAATTAACATGGGTTGATTATTCAATATCTCTTGTAATTGAAACAAACTAATGTATGAGATGAATAATTATAGGTAATAATTCCCATAAATGGTCATGATTACTATGTCACATATTGATATCTCTATTTCATAAATAGTTTCATCATATCTAATAGATAAAATAACGACCACTTTAGGTACCACTTTTGATGGATTTTACTCATTGTTAACTATATTTTTATTTCTTTGTGAATGAAGTTGAAAAGTGGAAATACAAAATATTTAATAAATAAGAGTAAAGATTATTTGAAGGGTGTTACCAAGCCTGTGGCTTGAGGTTTTATATGAGAAAACTATATATTTCTAGAAGAATAAATGTTGCAAGATAACAAGTGTAGCAATAGGCATCAACATATAACATGAAAATTTTTGAACACTTTTTAGATATTCCAAAATCTATAGTAGCAGTCAATATGAATTAGTCACTAAAGGAAAATATTAAACATTTTCCATACAACATATCTATGAAAAATATTTTCTTTTTAGGGGTTGTATTGAAATGGCTTGGGAACTTATACATGGACCATGAATATTATGTTACACCTCTTTTGGGCCCTCATGAACTAGTTTTCATCCTTGAACAATGTTTAAAGCCCTAAAAATCATCCCTTAAATAGTCTTCATGAGCATCACTAAGCTAACTATTCACCTTAAAAGCACTTGATGGTGCTTTTATACATTTTCATAGTCTATATTATTACTGAGCCTTAAAAATCAATTGTAAACCCTAGGATGGCAATGCTCTTTCTCATTAAATAATGTGCCATGTCCAATGCCCCAAAAAAAATATCCAACTAAACAAATTATTCCGCTTAAATAATAAAATTTGTAAAATATTCCAAATTCTTTGAAAATCCATTTGATTAAAAGACAAATCTATGGTCGTCGATGACATCATTGGACAATAAAAATCCGATCCTTCCCTTAGATTCAAAACCTCTTGTAGTTTTCCGCCATTGCATGTATCCCTTGACTTCCCAAGCTCGCATCTGAACAATATTGGTTTGCAATCGCATAATCATTGCCCAGAATCGATCCCCGAGCTACTAGATCTCCTTGTGCATGGCTTCCAACAATTCATTTGTGATTCTTCACCGTCAAAACAAGTTCATAAAAGGTAATTTTATGCAAAAGGGTGCTAAAATTGCAAAGCGCCATTATTTTTCCTGTCGTCATCATGAATCGTATAAGTTTTATCCTGATGTAGTTATTTTGAGTTCTTGATTGGAAAAATTGGCTATATTTCCGATTTCTGGAAATATTTCATTAAATAATCCATTGTATTCTCTATACTAAATCTGTCGAAAGAGGCCATGCTCAAAACAGTGTTTTAAGTGGAAGAATCAGAGATAAAAAAAATATCATTAAGATATGTTCAAGGGTTCTTTCCAGTTCAGTTATTATGAGCTTTCAATGGAAATTTTCGACTCTATTTTGTCTTACACGCAAGATTTCATAAATTAAGGCTCTTTATAAACAGACTAGAGGAGGCTGTGCTCAATTTTGTTTAAAAAAAATAGCAGAGTTTGGGAAGAAGTCCATTGAGTTAAGGATCATGATTTTGTAATTTGATTGAATCATTTATGTCTCAGTTCTCCACATTTCAAAGTTATTTGAGAATGGACATTCATTATTCTAGTATTTGATGGTGTTATGTTCAAATTACACATAAGAAGATAGAAAGATAGGGATTTTAGAGGCTAAGCATACACAATGGCACAAACTTTACAGGTTTTTGTGAGATTTTTATGACTGACAAATAGGATAGAACATTAGGGCTTTCACTAAGCTAAGAAATCTAATGCCACATTCTTTATAGATTTACTTCAACGTTGTGAGACTGAAAATTTGTAATGTTCAGTTGGTTCGTAGATATCTTTTGGCGGTTTCTATTTGTATGGAACCAAGAATTTGAGACCTCAACATGAAATACTATGCTCTGGTAGATTTTCCCTTTCAACGCATATTTTCACAATGGAATACAATCTCTAATGCTCTTTAGTGTCTCGAGAAGCCAAAACCAATGGACCAGGAAGCAAGGGCTATCCGAAAGGTCTGTAAAGGAGGGAAACACTATCCTTCACAAGATAGCAACGTAGAGGAATAGGCTGTCCAACCACATCATTAGAGATTTCAAACATAAGCTCTTTGTTTTCTTTAGCATCGGTTGAAGTTCAGAACTTTTGCCACATTATCACCTGTGTCTGTTATATAAGGAGGTGTTGTAACCTTCTTTGAACTTCCAGTTTCTCTCTTTGAAAGTTTGCATGGAAAACCAGTGCTAGATCAAAGGTTTACTCATATGAAGGATGCGGAAAATGAGACTCCTTTAGCGAGTCCAAGAAAAATGCCCGGCGAAGAATTGATGAAAAATGATACCCACAACACAGCCAACAAAGTTTCAAAATTAGAGCTAACCGCACCAATTAAAAATTGCAAACAACTTAGAATCATATCTTCAGGACAACATTGTTCAAAGTACCCAAAAAATTCAAGTATGTTAGCACTGTGCTACCTTTATATAAACTGAAATTATTTATTTTATTGTTGTAATATCAGTGATACTAAATCTCAATGTCATAAGCAAAATTGATAAGAGAAAAGGAGGAAATGAGGTCAGGTATTTACATGGATAAGGAGTTCTATTATGGTTTTTCCTACAACCTGATTGAAAATTCAATTGTACTTAACCAGAGGTTATAGAACTATTTATGAATTTTTATGAAAATCTATTGCCTTATATTTCAGTGTCGTACTTGATATCAATGTTTTTTTAGATCATTTTTATCTTACTAGTAATTTGTTTTGGGTAACAATGTTTGTTATTTTTCACAGGCATGAGGATCTTTTCATCCTATTTGAAAGGTTTGGACCAGCAAAAGATGTTTTCCTTCCAAAAAATTATTATATGGGGTATGGCCACCTTGTTTATTTTAGATATTGTTAATTATGCTTGTTTATAACTTTTGAGGTTTTGGTTTTATGAAATATTGACACAATGTTCATATTATCCATTAATTGGAAATTTATATGAACATATAATGGTATTCGGTATCACTTTTGATTTTATGTGAGACCATGTTTTTTCATAATTATATTTTGTTTTTTAGTCTATTATCATGCTTTTACCTGTCTTTGTAATAAAAAGCATATGTGGTTGATAAAGTAATAATGCTATTGAGTGTTGTAATTACTTTAAAGGGGCCATCACTTAGCAAGGTGTAATAACTCTGCTTACATTTCCCTGCTTATTTTAAGCATTAAAAATTTAAGTAAATTAAATGGGCTGAGTTGGGGTACACGGATTCCTGAGATGAGGTGGAAGGGGAAAAATGCTTGGAATGTGGACTTATGTGGCATATTCTGGTAGGTACATACAAATATGGTAGAAGCCTAACATGGAGGACAACTCTTATGGTGGATCTACACAAGGTTCTACGTTGTCCTAAATGAGACCTTTCTACACAACAATAAGAAGCTTAAGTATGCTACCATAAATGATGTCATACCCTAATCACAAAGGTACTAAGATGTTGTCTAAATTCCCTACAGAGATGACCTTAAGGCCTAATGCAATCATGAAGGAGGACAACCCTAACACAGTTAAACAGAAGTGTACACGCTGGTCTAGAAGAGACCTCACAGTAGTTTTGTGTATGCCCTAGTCACAGTTCGAGTGCACTCTAAAGGTTGGTCGTGTTCCATAGCAAAAGAAGGGCTCCATGCTGCCCTAACCGAGGATATATAATCCGTCGCAAGAAGAGGATTCCTATAAGCTGGAAAGAGGAGAGCCATATGATGCCTAATCTAAACGTTGTTTTAGACAGGGATAGTGTCCAACTTCAAGAATATGAAATGAAGTAGAATTCTGAAAGATGTGTTCAGCAAGATTGGAAAACATATGATTAGGACTGTGTTGACATAAATGCAAGTGCACAAATTGTTGTATGTTGCAGACTTTGATTTAGATGGATAGAGAAAGGGGTAAAGGCAATAAACAATGAAAGTAGTTACTGCATTGAAGGCCAGTTGAAGGGATCTAAAATTATAGCCTTGCTACTCTGCTATGTTGCAAGCCATAGCAAGTAGATAAGGCTGGTGAGTGTAAATGGTGTAGCATAGTGCACAGTGATGGGTAAAATAGTGATGGAGTGGTGCTGTTGTCTTGTAGATTTGTAGAAAATCCATCCAAATACCAAGACACTCATAGGCACCAATATTGTGGAGAGTAGATCTAGTATACGTATCAGTCAATATAGTAGGGAGAATTCTTTCTGTAGATTTTGGAAGTATATTTATTTTTGTAGTTTTCTAAAGTATACATATCTAATTATATCTCCTATACATATCAGTCAACTCAAGAATTATCAAAGATTTGAAGTGCAGAAAGAATTCTCCCTGCTATCAAAGCACTCCTATAAGCATACATGTACCAACAGTTGAAACAGAGACAAATGTGGGTGTAGCAAAGAAAAGAAATTTTGTGATAGTTGATGTGTAAACGTATTTTTATAGCCAACTACATTATGCTTGCCTCAAAATTTATAGATTCCAAAGAAATCTTGTCTCCCAAGCCTGCAATTTTAAGATCCTCCTAATTTTTAATGTCTCCGATGTGGCCTTAGTACTTTTGTCCTTTTATTCCATGATTCTGTTTTGGAATTTTTGTTGCAATTGTGTAACTGGGAAATTTGGCAACGTAACTGCCAATGAGGTTGCCAACCCTGAAAATGTTTTCAAGCCCAAATTTTGATGTAGAATAATTAAGGTCATAACAACTTGAAGAGGTAAAATCCAAATCCCATGCATATGCCAACAAAAAGATCCAACATTTTGAACATTTGTACTCTCGTAGTTGATAGTTTGTCCATGTGTATGCTTTTGTCTTGACTGACTAGAGGGCAACAATCCCTTCTTGTATATAATAGTTGTTAATGTTGCTTTAGTCCGTGAAGCTAACTGGTGTTGTTTGTAATGCCCTTGTCACTCTGACAAGGATCCTAATACCTTTTCCACAAAAATGCACAAACTAGCACATAGCCTTGACTTTCAAATTGTTTCTTTCCATCTAGAAAAAGTACAAAGGCACTTATCAAATATGGACCTACATATGATGCAGAAGTTTCCAGTGCTGGTAAGGATGCAGTCAAAAGTACTTCCTTCCAAAGAGATATCCATAAGGCTTTTGCTAATGACTCAGTATGACCTTATACCGATCTTTATCACGAATGTACTCCTTTATGGATAGTAACTAAACTCTTCAAATGGACCTCATTTGTCAAAAGTGATCCTAAATGTGAATATGTTTTCTACTATGCCTACGATTGTCAACTCTTTTTGTTCCTTTGTCTAAGAAAGGTTGAATTTTTATTTTGTATGAGCACAATGACGACTCAGAACTCTATCTTATGTGTTAGTGTCTAATATATGGAAAAAGATAAATATAGATTCCAATCACTCTTCAATAGACTGTAAAAAATTATTGCCATTGCATGATGTTGAAAATGGTTAGGTGGATTAGTGCAGAGCTTAAGAAGATATTGAGTTTAATGGCACAACTGACACCATGAAAGAATCTTTGGAACACGTGGTGGAGTAGATTGTGCCTGAGCAAAGGGTTGCAACAATGTATATGAATTTGGAAAAGACCCTCATGTAATGGTGGGTAAGCACATCAAATCAAGTTTCACTCATGGAATGATATGATAGAGGTACTTAATGATAAAGGCCTACTAGAAATTGGGGTTCCACTAGGTAATGACATCTTGGAATCTACTTTTGTCAACTAGCCCATACAATTCGGTGGTACTTCCAATCCAATGGGATACATGTACTACTGCGAAGTCATTAGGAGATATAGGAGGTTCCTATTTAACTATGGGTTCATAAATTTATGCAAACCTTAGAGCCATTTCCAAAGAAGTGATATCTTGAGGTAAAAATGTAGTGGCAGACAACTAGGTAGGTTGAATTATGAGAAAGGTTCTACAACACTTTATATAACTATACAAGGAGGAGGCACAGATTGCAAGTTTGATAGGGTCCATTTGGTGTTTCCAATAAATGGACCACCCACAAAGTCTAATAATAGGATCCCTAAAGGAGTACCCGTTAAAGGAACTTTGCCATCTGTGGTGTAAAGAAACAAATTACCTTTTGAAACTATTGATAATGTGGTAGGTGGTATTTCTCTGGAAATGAAAAGTATCGATCTCCTTGCTGTTTTGCGAGTTGTTGATAGTGTATGGGAAGATGGTGAAAATAGTGGGGAATAAGATAGATCTGCATTCTATTTGAAGGATCATTTTTCAGCAAGGAATGTGTTGTAGTGTAATTAAATCTACATGTTGTTTCGAATATTTCTCAATCAAATAGATCTGTAATCTATTTAAAGTTTATTTCCTTCCAAACTCAGTGAATATCCAGTGTTGGGTTGTGAAAGTGTGCTTGATATCTAACTTGGATGGATCCTAGCTGGTGTAGAGTCACCCTGAGGGTCCACTCAAGCTCACTACTATGTTATTGCTAATTGACTAATTATTTTTTTGAAGCAGCACTAGCAATTCTAGTTCTAGTAGTATATCTAGTAGTATACCTAAGAGCATATATATATGCATACCTAGCAGCAAAACAAACAGAGTAAGTATATGAACCTTGAACCAAGCTAGCATCATGATCAGCCTCTGTTAAGGAAATATCTCCATGTGTTGTGGGAGTCTCACTACACCAAATGCATCTTAGAAACCCTTGTCATGACCAGGTTAGCCCTGTAACTTCACTGCCTTCTAATGTGTTTGGAGGTTGTTGTTACCACTAGATATTGGTTTCATTCATTGTTCACAGATAGAAAACTTTGAATGCCATATTTTTTTGAGAAATATCAGGAGCCCTGAAGGGGGAGGGTAGGGTCAAGCCATGCCTCCATGTACTCGAATATGGAAAATAAATGCAGCCTTACAACCATTTTCCTAGTCTGGATTAAAATTGCATCTAACCCACATTACTTTCACTATAAAGTATTTGAATGTAGAGCTAATGTAACAAAAATTAAGATAAAATACAGTGGAAAGCCTATCCATCTTGACATGATAGTATATCCAAGCATGGTTTGGATGACACTCAGACATATAGATCTTGGGAGTGTAGAAGCTTTTATAAGGTTTCAAAAATGGATGTGAGATCGAATACATTAAGTATCATGATGTAATTGGAGGGTGGAGGGGGTCAGCCCTATCGGGACCTGGTTCTAGCCAAGAAAACCATCAACAGGTTTCTCACAATGCTCTAGAATTTGGATTAGGGGTTATTGGACTGCAAGGAGGACCAGTGTGCAGTCCAATCTAAGGTTGCGAGGAGAGTTGCAGTCTATGACTCAGTCGCCCAAAGGTATGTTTCTATCACTCTAGCTGACCTTATGTTATAATTCCTGAAATTGTTACCGTGCCCAATGACTGCATGAGACACATATTCTTAAGGTGCAAGGATGATCACATCTTGATGACACTTAGATTTCTAAAAACAATGTATACAACTGTGTGATATAGCATATATGAGTACATCTATGAGTGTTGTTGTATTGATGTTTATGTTGGGACAATATATCTCTCAGTGTGTGCTTTGCTCTATCTTGCTGTTTTGAATTCTCAAAACTCTGGTTCATATTAGCAAGAAGTATGAACTTTGTTATTATGGTAGTGATAAATTGTTGTAGCTTGATAACATATAACACATACTAGATGGTTTTAACTTTTAAGGTAGTTGAGGTTACACAGACATACTTTTGTGACAAATGTTTTGGGTCACTGCTATGAAATGACTGGTTATTTTCCTGTGAGGTCTAGAACTCATGATTCTATGGAGAATCATGTACTACAGATTAGTAACTACTTACAAGGCTTGTTAGGTCCCATATATGTATATATATAAGCTGGAGAATGTCAGTAAACCTTAGCAGTTTCTTAGTACTGGAAAAGATGATGTGAGTTCCTGTCCAACTCCTATTGACCTAAGCAACATATTGTGTTCGATGCTCTCTATTTATTTTGTATTCTGCCAAGACTTGACATGTTATTGGATGTGATATAAAGATATATTTTTTGAAATCGCATACATTGTTCACCAATCTCTCTTAATAGACATTACATAGGGTGAATTGTATTTGACCAGTTTCTCTGTCTAGTTTGCTTAAAAGTTGTCTAATTGGAATCCCTGAATTCTTGAAGTCAACATGGTGAATCTTGCGCATTAATCAAATTGTCCATGATATGTGCTATACACGGGTACTTTTGCGGCAGGTTTATTTAGAGTCAATCTAAATCTACATGTTTTATATGTGGTTATCCAAATTGCTGGGATAGGGCAACACTTTTTGTACATTGAGTGTCATCATATGTGCAGTAAAATAATGGACACTGATGCTTTAGTTTCTTGAAAACTGTTATCATAGGATCACACCTATTTTCTGTGGTAGGGTACCTCTTTACATTCCCAAGGCAAGCCGCATGCAACCCATCTCTTTTGGAAGTGGTGCCTCCCACTGTTTATGTAATTATTATTTATCTCACTTGTTCTTTCACGAATAATGCCATTTTATTGTTATTTCATAAATATATGTGTTATGTTGGGTTTATTATGTTGTTCTATCAATGTGTGCTCCATTTTTGATAATTTGTGGCAAGGGTTTCTTGTTTTGATACCTTCAAGCAATAAGTGAACTTTTTATAGGGACCACCTCTAGTTTTAGGTGATGCTTACAATTTTGGATAGAAGATACTGGTGACAATCTTTGCTTAAACTTTCTTCAGAGTTGGCATAAGAACAATGGAGGTGCAACCAATACAAGTTAGTGCTACTACCTAGTGCTAAAACTATTAGGGGATGCAAAGATAAAATTAAAGTGAGCCTAGTCCATCGCAAATTAGACCTCTGGGAAGATTATCGGTCCAATTTTCATTTCAGTTGATGTAAAATTCACAGAGATTCAGCCAATACAAATTCCCACTGCCGGGAGAGACTAAAAGCAACAGGGCTTTGCAAATTGAACATACCTCCACTAGCAGATCCAAATAAGGGGGATACTTGTTACATTTAGGAAGGGGAAAGTTAGATTGTTATAGGTTGAAATTACAGAGAAGTCAAAGTAGAATTCTTAGATATAGAAAGTACATTGTTGTTATATATGTGCAAGGTCTACGTAAGAATTCCATAACTTTTGATGGGAATATATATGTGTGAAAAGTATAGGAAAATTTGGATAATTGTTGTAAATGTACGGGATTGGGAAGTTGGGTTTTGGGAAAGCCCTATTTTTGCTAAGATGTGCTTCACATGAACCCTGATATTTCTAGTTGCTTTAAGAGCTGCTCTCTAGATCAGTATGGTAGAGATGTTTTAATGTCTTGTCTTATCCTGTCCTCAAATCATTTTGACTTAGTCAAACTACATTAAAAATACCGGGGTGGAGGGGAGGGTTGTGTTACGCAATAGGGGGACATGGGGGTCAAATGTGATTCACATGTTTACACTGTTACCTTGTATATGCAAACAATTTTCCCTTGTGTAGGTGTAAGGCCCTTAGTAGACATCGTTATACTTATTGCAGCCCCAATCCCCACTATCTCCTTGTGCAATGGACCCTAAAATTGTAACATGATTTTAAATATGATATTAACCATTAGTATGAACATTTTCACAGGGTTTTGAGGTTATTTCTATGGACATATCATATATGTGAAGGTGCAATTGAATGCAAAGAAGTTGAGAATATGCAAAACATTCAAAGAAGTTGAGAATATGCAAAAGATTTGCAAGAAACCCTTCTCCAAGAGTTGAAAAAAATCACACATTTTCCACTTGCAAACCATCATCTTGTACCTTCAAAAATTTACTCTCCAAACCTGCAGTAACACCCTACAGGACTATCTTTTTTTCAGAAGTTGATTTATACAACTTGCAAACTGACTCCCAAGGTCACAATGTCTTGTAATGTAGCTTCCTTTGTAATGCAAATCTTTGAACTTGATCTTAGAGATTTAAACCTCCCCCTTTGATGTTTATGGTCACCATGAATTTCCAAGTAATGGTATTTATCTTTGGCTTAGTGTACCACTTGTTAGATCAACGATGCTATCATTTCTTCCTAACATGGAACGATTCTATCTCTCCTCATATAACAAAATCTGGATTGGGTTTTTGCACTTACTTTTGATGCAACATTTCTTGTTGATTAGGCTTTGCATCTAACCAAGGTGATGTGAATAACTACCCAGGTTTAAATTGAATATGCACCCATGTGCAGTATGATGTCATTTTTTCCCATGTAACAAAGTTTGAAAGTACCGTACCCTCTGATCCTATAGGCAAGGGTAAGATATTTTGTTTATCTGTTTTTGACTAAGTGGAGTGTTCACTATAAATATTGATGTTTCAATTTTTTTTATATAGTTTGTTTTGAGAAAGTCTGAGTAACAATATGAATAATTGTGAAAAATTACATTGCAAGTTCGTTGGAACATCCAAAAATATTTCAAAAAATTGAAGTAAGAACATGAATAACTATGAAAACATATACACAAGAAATTATAAATTCGTTTGAATATCCAAATATAACAATTTATGTATCCAAAATTGAGTTCTAAATTGATTTGTATACCTCATGCCTATAATTGATTATGTATGTATGCAAATTTATGAAGCATAGGTTCATTCATATATCAAATTTTCTGATGCACTTTGAGTTGTAGTAGACTATGGGAAACCTCCTCTACTAGCACCAAAAAACTGTGAAGCTTGATCATAGTACTCTTTCCATGCATTATTGTGTGGTAAATGGGTTGTTATTACATATGTCCTCTCCTAGGTGCCTGCTTGCCAAAACCCATGAATCATGATAGTGGATGGAGGAAACACTTTTTTTTTGCAAAGCATGTGGAATTCCAAAGGGATCAGTGGGTGGAGTTGTGTCTCCAGGATCTCCTAGATGGCTTGACACTGGTTTGATTTAACTACAACGAAGGGTATGTGAAGAGATAAGTATGACACACTATGAGTTAATCCCTGAAGTTTGAAGTTAGACATTTGGAAAAATTGGATTACCTCTTTATTGATTTAACTTGGTGAAAGAGAGACATCTATTTCTATTTCTGCATTATGAGACTCACGAAATTTCCTAAATTAGGTGTGTGTTTCCTGAGAAGAGAGAGACATTTGTTGTTGCATTATGAGACTGAAGAAATCACCTAAATTGAGTGTTACCTGAGAAGGGTATGAGGATTAAGATATGGCTAGGTTTCCTGATAAGACAAGGCAACTTCAATTTTTAAAATCCATAGGCAAATTCAGTAAATAAATCTATTTTCTCTCATGGAAGCTATGGGATATTTAAAACTTTAGCATAGAAATCTAATGGCTTTGGAATAATTGGTGAGAAACAAACAAAAAGAGTGAGTTCTAAATGTTCAAATCCATAACTGAGATTGCTATGGTCTTGTATTCCATTTGTATTTGTTCAATCTCCAAATAAAACTGGGAAGTGATAACTAATGAGAAACAATCATGTTATGATCAACAAAGTAAAATTAGTTGTTGGTAGTAGGGTTCTTGAGCAATATTTTAGACTTTCATCTAAATAAGTTAGAAGGTTTATCATTATGAACATTAATGTAGGAAATATGGTTCATTTTGGTTGTGCAGAACAAATAGATTTATAATTCAAAACCGTAGAAATGTTATCACGTATATCGAGAATTTTTATGATTAGATTTAATAACAAGGTTGCAAGTCATTATGACAAAAAAATCCCAATTATTCAAGACAAACTCAATTAATTACCAATTTAATAATAATAAAATAATTTCCATTTTTTCCTTATTACTTTATAAAAGGGATATTGTGTCCTTATTCTATTTTATTTCTTTGGAATTTTTGGCTGCAAACATTTATTTTTGGGTGAAATCTTGCTTTTTGTTTTTGAATTCAACTCTTAAAAAACCACCACTATTATAGAAAATTCACAAATCAAATTTTTGATTCCAATGAATTGTCAACAAATTGCGTAGGCAAATTTGACCAAACAAATATAGCCAAAAACTGTCGAAAACATACACTACAATCTATAAAAGTGCACATCGGACTGTAAACACACTTGGCCTCTTCGAATGCAATTATTTTTTCATTTGGTTCTTTGTTTGCTTATCTCAAATTCTTATGATGTGAGTGTTCTATAGTTGTGCTTTCTGTGCCTTAACATATCGTTTTCTTATGTTCTTGTCACTGATAGCATCCATCCATTAACCAACCAACAATATATGTGTTTGGTGACTTGCAAAAAATTGACATGCGACATTGCCATGAAAACGTCCATGTAGTTGGAGAGAGGATAGAAAATTTTGTAGTGCATTACCTATGGTTGTGGGTATTTTTCCTATTGTATATGTTTTGATCCTTGTTAGGTAGGTTTAATTTTTAATTTTTGGAGGTTGTGGTGCTACTTGCAAGTAATTTATTATTTTTTGGAAATTTAGAATTCAACTATATTATTAAAGTTATTATAATTTTAAATATTTTATTTTAAAAAAAATAATTTTTTTTTTTAAATAAATAATTTTAGTAATCTTAGTAAGCTCCTTGAGATTTAAGAAAAATCTACTACTAGTGATACCCTGCCAAAGGTTGTCGAAATAAAGCGTAGGAGTTTGTTGGCAAGGAAACATAACACAAAGAGGTAAAGGGACGAGGCTAGGAGGGATTGATCCTTCAAATTTCTTGGTTGTTAATGGGAAATATGCAAAGATTTTTCCCCTTCATGCTTTGATAATGCCATGCCCTTTAGTGAAAATCAAAAAAACAGAAAGAACATTCCCAAACACCTCCTAAAATTCCCATAGAATACATAAGGATCAACATTATATTCAATGACATCATCCATTTTCTTCAGTGCTTTCATTATGGAGTGAATGCAAAGAGATGATTGTATGCTCGAATGAAGGTTTGTGCAAAGCTAATTCAATGTGATTTGCAAACTCTCCTTGATTTTATGAATTCGGTGACGCCTCATGTAAGCCAACCTCAATTGGATACAACTACCCAAATTTTTGATCCTCTTCACTCGTGCCCAACATAATAGTTTGAAAGTATCACAATCTAAAAATGTGAAGGTATGTAAAGTCTACTATAAGGGGGCCTATCTAAAAATGTGAAAGTATGTAAAGTGTACTATAAGGGGGCCTATCTAAATGTGAAAGTATGTAAAGTCTATTATAAGGGGGCCTTCTAATGCCCCCACAATTTGCCACGAGGGGGGCTCTTAACACCCCCAAAAGTTAGTACGAGGGGGGTGCCCAGCATCCCTAAACTTTGCAATAAGGTGGTTTTAAACCATCCTCATAAGTTGGTACAAGGGGGGTTGTAAGCCGCCCTTGTACGTCGCTATGAGGGGGATTTTAAATTACCCACATAGGTTAATTTTCGAGGGGGTTTCAAATCGCCCCCAAAAGTGAATTTTTTTTGGGTGATTTACAACCAACCTTGAAAGATGACTTTCGAGGGCTATTTCAATCACCCCTAAAAGTCACTTTTGTGGCTAGTTCATATCTCTTAAAAAACCTTTTTGTTTCTCCTCACAACACCCTTAGTCTAGCCCACATGAGGGGCCCTCATGCCTAATCGACCCAACTTTTGGGGCTTGATCCTGACGAAGCCAAGGAGAATTGAACCAATGCCTCATAAGAGAGGGCCAATGACTTGGCAGATAGGCTTCAACCAACCATTTTGTCTACCCATCAACGCTATCTCTTCAAAACCCTTCCCTAAAAGGCTTGACATTTAGAGGTGATTCTTTGAAGGGAGGGGGTTTCTAAAAAATTCCACCTAGAAGTCACTTTTCAAGTTTGGAACCCCCCTTGAAAAGTGACACATTTGGGGGCAGTTCATATCTCTTAAAAAACCGCCCCTAAAAGGCTTGAACTTTAAAGGTGATTCTTTTAGTGGCAGGGGGGAGGAGGTGTGATGGAGGTTTTAAAAAATTGCAGCTAATGTTAATATTGCTTTAAATTCCCACTTTTGGAGGCAGATTACGACCCCCCAAAAGTAATTTTTTTGTAGTAGTGGTAGTTATAATTTGTCTCTAGAAGTCATTATTTTTTAATGATTAACTATGCTTTGCTTCTTTCTAGGATATCCTCTCAAGCACATGTTTCAACCAATTCTCAAGTTCATTCCTCAAATTACTTTATATTTATTTTTGAGATTTATACTTCTCTAACCTTTTGTAAGAAAAGGTCTTTCATTTTATACAGGGTAGGTGATTCCTTGAGTTAGAGGAAAGGAATATCCTTCCCTCACTAGTAAAGGGATTTCCCTATAGAAAAGGAAAATGATTTCCTTTATGGAGAAAGATATAAGACTTTCCTTACCAATACCCATTGCATCACCAACAGATGCATCGTAAACATTACAAATAGCTGGTGAAGTCTCTTTTTTAATCTTTGACTCTCAAGTAATCTTCTTGTTATTCCGAGGAAATCCTCCGCCTCTCCCCTTGGCATTAACATTATGAGATACAACCTTAATTTATTTTGGTTTTTTCAAGCAATCAATCAAGGGTGCTTCCTTAGAGATATTAGACACATCTGACAACACTGCACATTGTTTAAGGGGTTCAACAACAACACTAGATCCATAAATATTTGGTTCCATTCCTACATGCTTTCCTTTTGGTTTACTTTGGGCCAGTGGAAGAGGTTGAAGGGGATTGTTCAACATGGACTTTGCAACCCTTTCCCGTGTAATGTGAACATTAGATGTCTGGGTTCCAGTCATTGTTATTTTGTAAAGTTGTGAACAACATGACTTTACACCTTTGAATTTGTGTAAACCTAGTAGCAAAATTCAGGTATCTAGTCGCAAAAGTTTACCAGTTATTGCAGCTCACCCAAAGTTCAACTAGAATGCTAAAATGTTAAAGTGCATAGTGAGTTAAAGTGTGTACTTCTCAAACTTTTTTCTAATCCAAAATAGTGGTTGAGTCATATGCTTTATTACTAAGCTACGGTTTGTTTGAAAAAATAAATGGATATTTTTTTGATAGAATGGTCACATCTTTGGCTTCCATATAACGACAATACTAATCAAATTAAAATAAAAAGCAAGAGGTATATGAAGCACATGATCACTGATTTGAATGATTCAAATGTGTTCATTGTGTTCTTTAATTCTACACTTTTAACTACTATTTTGACTCTCTTTTTTGGAAATTTATTGTTGAATGTTCACCTTTTGTAGATGTGTGTAATCAATCTAAGATCTTTCACTCAAATTAGCTTGTTGTAAATAATCTATATATTATGCAAGAACATGTACACAGTTATTTTCAAAATTAGTAAATTTAGATGAAAATTAGAATGTATGGTTTTTATTTTTTGATGGCTCTATGTCGAGTTCATGTGAAAGGTCTAGATGCACTCTTCGATATCTTAAAGGATACGAATATTTGATGTCTTGTTGCTTGGATTTCCCATGTACAAATAATGTCACTAAGTATGAGGCTTTGATACAAGGTCTTAAAAAAGTGATAGATTTGGATGTTAAATAGCTCCAACTGATAGGGATTTACAAATAGTTATCAAACATTTAGGAAATTCAATTCACTGTATTTTAATCACATTAAGAATTATATAGATGAGGCATAGATTATTATTTCTAATTTTGATACATTCAATATTAATTATGTACATTGAAGTCAAAATGCAAATGCAAATTTACTTTCAAACACAACTCCTATATTTATACCAGTGGGAAAATTTTCTATGGATATGTTTTCTAATGAAAATTTTTTTAGGCCTTTTATACCAAACAATATTATAAACTATATATTTTTTGATAATGATGCCCCTATTTTAGAATTCCTCACATAGGGAGATACTTTTAGGGGATCACCATTGATGAAAATTGACATTGCGATCAAATTAATACATTGTCTCTAGATGCAAAACTAAAGAGTGAGAACTTATTTCTTAGATATGTGGTTCGAAAGGACAAGTATCATGACTCGGAAGATAAGTTCAAGGGCGAAACAAACTATAAATCCAATACCTACGCAATGCAATATCAGGTAATGAGTATCTGTAACAAATAATACCCACAAATATTAATCTAGGTATTAGATACATGCCTATTGAGAGGGCTACATATTTTATTTCCTCAAGGAATATAGATATTTTTTTCTCTTAGAATTACACTGGTTCAAGGATCCATGACACTAAAATCATTCAGGATGTGATATAATTCAATAATTATATGATCCTATTCAGCAAACATTCTTATATAGGTATTCAACAATATAATAACAAATGAAAATGAAACTCAATAAGTTTTTGGAGGAAAAAATAATATTTGTCATCCATCATGTGCTAGAATTCTTTTAGCATGCAATGTTGTTATGCTCTTGTATTTGTGCTAGAAGGAAATCTAACACATGTTAGATTTATTGTACCTTGCAATGGTTTTATTGCTAAGATGATTATATTTGCGATAGAAGAAAATCTATTGTGTATTAAATTTATTTTAGCTTGGAATGTTGTTGTTGGCAATATAATTGTGGTTGTACCAAAAGTAAATCAAACATGTGTTGAAATTATTTAGTCCTACAATTTTGTTATGTGCTTGTGGTTGTGCTAGAAGAAAATATAGCACATTCTAGATTTGTTTTTCCCTGCAGTGTTGTTGGAACCATGCTCGTGGTTATGTTAGAAGTAGTCTAACAAGCACTAGATATGTTTGAAGCTATAATGTTGTTATGTTATTATTTGTGCTAAAGGAAATCTAACACTTGTTAGATTTGTTTCATCTTACAATGTTGTTATTAGGAATACACTTGAGTTTATTATTGAGTTAAATCTAGCATGTGTTAGATTTCCTTTGCTTGATAATGTTGTTGTTGGCAATATACTTGTATTTCTGCTAAAATTAAATATAACACATGTTAGATTTCTTTCAATTTACGTTGTTTTTATGTGCTTGTGTTTGAGCTATAAGGAAATTTAGCACACACAATGTTTCTTTCAAAATGCAATGTTGTGGTTTGAAATTTGGTTGTTTGTGCTAGAACGAAACATGATAGAATTCTTTGACCTTGCATTGTTATTAGAATTTTACATGTGATTGTGTTAGAAGGAAATTTAGCACATGTTAGATTTCTTTATTGCAATGTTGTTATTGACAATATACTTCATTTTGTGCTAGAACTAAATTTAGTGTGTGTTATATTTCTTTAACCCTAGGGACAATGTTGTTATGTTCCTTTGTTTGTGCTAGAAGGAAATCTAGCAAAAGAGATTTGTTTCATCCTGTGATGTGCTTTTGTGTGTTAGAAAGAAATGTAGCATGCACTAGATTTCCTTGCCCTGTAATGGTGTTGTTGTCAACATGGTTGTGGTTGTATTAGAAGTAAATCTATCATGTGCTATAATTCTTTCATGTTACAATGTTTTTGTCTCCTTGTGTTTATACAAGAAGGAAATCTAAAACACATTAGATTTATTTCACCTAGCAATGTTGTTATTGGTAATGTGCTAATCTTTGGGGTAGAATGAAATCTTGCATGCACTAGATTTATTTTACAATGAAATGTTACTGTTGGAAATATGGTTGCATGTGCTAGAATGAATTTAGCATGTGTTTTGTTTCCTTTTGCTTGCAAGCTACTTGTGTTTGTGATAGAATGAATCGAGCATGCACTAGACTTCTTTAGTCCTACAATGTTTTTATGTGCTTGTGTTTGTGCTAGAATAAAATATAGCATGTGTTAGATTTCTATCAAATTGAAATGTGCTTATGTTTGTGTTGGAAGAAAAATTAGCATAGGCTAGATTTTTTATACTCTACAATGTTGTTGTTAGCAATGTGCTTGTATTTGTTGTAGACATAAATCTAACACATGTTAGATTTCTCACTCTACAATGTTGTTATGTGCTTGCATTTGTGCTAAAAGGAAATCTAACACATGTTAGATTTTTTTTACCTTGCAATGTTGTTATTGCTAATATGTTTTTGTTTGGTTGAAAATGAAGCCTAGCTTGTGCTAGATATGTTTTGTCCTGCAATGTTGTCATTGTAAATATTTATATGTTTGTTTTAGAAGTAAATATATTGGATTTTTTTCTCACACTACAATGTTTTTTTCTAGAAACAAAGAGCATAATTTTGATTAATAAATAACAAAATTACATGTTCTACTGTCTAGAAACTGCATCATCAAGTCAGAGACCAAATGATAGGCAAGAGATAAGTAGATGAAACAAGATAAAAATACATGGTGGGGGAAGTTAAGCTTTTTTCCCCCTCTTTTTCTCTACCCCGCGCCATTCCCCTTGGGATGGCGTCGAAGGGACAAGAGCAAGATGGTTTCTTGCCTCCAATGTGGCGACGTCCTTGTCAGAGTCTGAGTTATCTAATGTGTGGTTGCTCTTATTCCCATTGATGACCCCCTTGTCAGGTATCAAGTCGGCCTGCACCCTATGGTTCTTGGCATCTGATTAGCCTTGTGGAGATCCCCCTTGTGTATCAGGTTCCATTGGATTCTGACTTTCCTCTTGTGGGTATGGTTCATCCAGAGCTTCATCCTCCTCCTCTTCAGTTTTAGGTGGGGGGTATTGCCAACCTTTGGGTTTTTTTCCCGAGATTCTTTTTCCTTCTAGTGTCCTTTTTGGCTTCTGGACACATGTTGTGTAAATTCCCTGTTTGTCTACAATTCCCGCATCTAAAAGTTGTGTTCTCATAATCCAAGTTCTGTGTCCAAATTCGATTATTGTGAATTAATCCGATGTTGTCCGAAATTCCTTTGTTGAGGTCTACCTCTATGCATATGCGTGCGTAGGTGAAAATCGTTTCCTCTTTTATTTGGGAGTCCTTTTTTTATGAACTGTCCAAGGCTATTGCCAATACCAGCCAGAACTTTGTCCTCCTAGAAATGAAGGGGAAGGTTGTGCATTCAAACCCAGACTGGCATTTTGGAGATGAACATGGTGTTTGCGTCGAAGTCGGGGAACCAAGGAGTGGTAAACAGGCTGCTTGAACCCCAAAACCATGGTCCTTCCTGTAGAATCTTGTCTCTAGCTTTAGGGGATGGGAATTTTACAACAAAGAATCCTTTGGAGCAGAGGTGGATGTCGCATTCTAATGACTAGTTTGTTAAAATCCAATGGAAAAGCTCTACTGGTTTCGGCCAAAAACAGTTAAATCAACAAATAATTGCTAGAGATTCAAGGGAGGCACATTGCTCATCAGATTCTGGCAAATCAATAATTAATTCTGGGTTGTAATTCAGCTTCTTCACTATATAAGGGTTTGGAGTGTTTCCTGCCTATTTGGATGGTTCAGGGGCTTTCTTTTTCCCCCGTAGAATGTTCTTGAATGATAGACCCTCATGTGCTTGCTTCTGTTTTGATCCTGAATCTAACTGTGTGCTGCCTCCCAGCCCTGTTCTACTCTTGGATGCAACCCTCTCCATGCATTCTCAGGTTTAGAATGATGGTGGAATAAACATGAATATGATACAACGACAAGGGTTGTTGGTCTTATAGTAATTTTCCATAAAAAATCAAGCTTTGTGAATGGCCAGGGTATCTGAATTTCGACATGATGCATTGTTTCGGATCTAGAACTGCGTCTGTGTTTTTGACCCAAAGTATGCCTGAAACCCCATCTGGAGATTTGAAAAAAATTTGAAAACAGAATGGGTTTACCTCGTTCACAGGTCCCGACTGATCCTTTGGGTGCGAGGAGGCAAGTTCACCTTTAAAGATAGAGACTATTCGTGCAGGATGGTGAGGGTCGATCTTCGCCAAGTGTTGGACCGAACAGAGTGTCTTGGGCCTAACCGAGCAGGGGTATGCCAAAAAACCTTCATCCCAATAAAGGTTGTCTTGTAGCTTCTTGGGGAGCTCGCAATGGTTCAGTCCCCTTGCCGCTGTAGAGAACCTAGGGGCGTTAATCTTTTGGAGGGTGAAAGGAGCACTAAATTCACCCTGTGGCTACTGCAGAACCCCTTGTAGTCAGCCTCGGGTAAGAGAAGGTCAAGCTTGTCTGTCAGTGTAATCAAAAAGAAAAACTCCATCAAAATTCATCTCTTGTGTTTGAAGCTGCCCAGTTATTGATGTCTGCCATAGTCGTTGGGGAGCCAGAATCATCTGGGATAATGAGCTGTTGCATGAGGATGACCTCGGGGGGTAGTCTATAGGGAGCTTGCTAGGTAAGTCGAGAGGAGTGGCTGCACATGCCCGGCCTAGTCCTTTCTTCCTTGCACAGGGGTCTTCATGTCTATTCTTCGGTCTCGCCAAGCAGCCAAAAGTGGCTGTCAAAACGTGAGATCTGTTTGCACGGAGAGTAAACCCTAGCTCCATTCTCGCTCACCTCTCACCCTACAATGTTGTTATGTGATTATGTTTGCATTAGAAGGAAATATAGTATGCATTATATTTCTTTCACCTTGTAATGTTTTTATTTGCAAGGTGCTTGTGTTTTTGATAGGAGGAAATCTAACATGTGTTAGATTTGTTTTGTCTAGTAATGTTGTTGTTGGCAATATGTTCGTGAATTTGCACTAGAAGGAAATCTAGTACGTGTTATATTTTTTTTCACAATGAAATATTATCTTTGACAATATAGTCATTTGTGCTAAAAGGAAATCAAATGTTGTCTTGCATATTTTTATTTTGTAATATGTTTTTGTCTATGCTAGAAGGAAATTTAGCTTGCGCTAGATCTCTTTTTTTTATTGCAATGTTGTTGTTGACAATATGCTTGTGTTTGTGATAGAAGTAAATCTAGCACATAGTAGATTTATGAGACCTTGCAATGTTTCTACGTTCTTGTGTTTATGATAGAATGAAATATAGCACACATTAGATTTCTTTCATCTTACAATGTTATTATTCGCATTGTGTTTTTGTTTTTTCTAGAAGAAAATGTTGTGGGTACTAGATTCTTTTTGCCTTACAAATATGTTATTGGTAATATGTTCATGTTTGTGCTAGAAGTAAATCCAACAGTTATTAGGTTTATTTAGCCATATAATAATGTTATTTACTTAGGTTTGTTATAGAAAGAAATATAACATGCGTTAGATTTTCCTTTACCTTGTTGTAATGATGTTGTTCACAACATATTTGTGTTTGTGCTAGAAGAAAATCTAGCACATGTTAGATTATTTTCACCTACCAATGCTGATATGAGTTTTTCTTTTTTTTTGTCCTCCAGAAGGAAGTGTGGAATGCTTAAATTTATGTCCCTTTCTAATGTTTTACTGGCAATGTGCTTGTGCTTGTATTAGAAATAAATCTAGCATGTCCTACATTTAATTTTCTTTGCAATATTGTCGTTGGAAACATGTTTGTATTTTTGCTAAAACTAATTCTAGCACATTCTAGATTTATTTCACTGTACAAAGTTGTTATGTGTTTGTTTTTATGCTAAAATGAAATCTAACTTACGATATATTTATTTCACTTTGCAATGTTTTTATTGGAAATGTGCTTGTGTTTGTGATAAAGGGTAACATATAATGTTTTTTTTCACAATGCAATGTGGTTGTTGCAAAACATGCTTATGTTTGTACCGTATCCCATTCTTAGGCCACATATTCCACATGAAGGGCCTTCTAATCATTTTAGGGTTACATTTTTTATATTGTAACAATAGTTTATGTAGGCATGGACGAAAACCTCATTGTCTCTAAAAGGCAATGTCAAATTACATAAGCATGGAGATGTCTCAAGAAAGATTATTATTGTAATGTTTTTATTGACAATGTTTTTGTGTTTGTGATAGAAGGAAATTTAGCGTGCACTACATTTACTTTACAATGCAATGTTTTTGTTGGCAATCTTCTTTTATGCGATAGAAGGGACTCTAGCATGTGTTACATTTCCATTGCCTTGGCAATATTTTTAATGACAATGTGGTTGTGTTTGTGCTAGAAGGAAAACTAGTTTGTGCTAGATTTCTTTCGGTTTGGAATGTTTTTCTTGGAAATATGCATGTGTTCGTGCTCAAAATAATTCTAGCATATGCTATATTTATTTCACGATACAATGTTTTTATTGGAAATATCCATGTGTTTGTGATAAAAATAAATCTAGGATACAACTATTTATTTTTCTTTGCAACATTTGTGTTGGAAATATGCTTGTGTTTCTGCTAGAAGTAATTCTATCACATTCTCTATTTCTTTCACCTCGCAATGTTGTTATGTGTTTTTTATTTGTGCTAGACGAAGATCTAGAAGAAAATCTAATAATTGCCATAGTTAATGTTCTTCCATTGTGTTTTGATTTTATGCTTTCTAAAGAAAGCTAAGAATATACATGACTATAAAAGATAATTTTTTTGTAAATATGATGTTGTTGTAGTCTTTATAGTTTTATTTATTTATTCACAATGTAATGTTTTTTGGAAATGTGTTTATGCTCGTGCTAGAAGGAAAGCTAGTAGGTGATGACTTGCCTATAGTCACGATTAAAAGAACATAATAAATTATTTGGGGGTTCCCTTTTTCTAATCAACACCATGATTAGCTATTATTGTGAGTTCTACACTTGTTATTGTTCTTGTTCATTTTTGTTACAAATACAATGATGCGATTAGTTATAGTATTTATAAATTCATACTTTCTTCAATAATTCGAAACCATAGACTATGAAGCTAATGATAATTCAAAGGAAGCATCCAAGGAAAAAGAATTTTCAAGAAGCATGACACCAAAATATTTAAATGGTATGAAAATTTTATAATTAGTTTATACTTTGTTACAATGGTTAGACTTTATGCTAATAAATGGTTTTTGATTAGCTTATATTTATTATTTTATCAGGTCGATGATGAAATGTTGTGCACCTCCTTCGAGTGTCCAATTATAATTTTTTTTGTAATAAAAAAATTCTCTTATATATTGATCAACCTATTTGGGATAAATGGTACCCTGCTTTTAACTGTTACCAACTAGGAACATTAAAGTGTTCAATAAGTCAACCCAATTTTCAGACTACAAGAGAAATAGTTTACATTATTTGACAACATGTACTCTTCGGCCCATAGGGGATTAACCATGGAAGAAATTTCTTCAGTAGCAGATAAGCTATTGGATGAAACCATTTGGTTTTTTATTCCACTTAATCATCCAACAAATGCCACAAAATTAAAAGATTATTGTTCTAAATTGAAAACCAATAGAACATTATTGGAGGCAATGGTTACATATTGTGAAAGTCATGATGAGAAACTTAATAAGAATACTTTTACCACATTCAACATTCTTGAGAATTATGAAATTAACGATATTATATTTTCCAACTTTTGGAACATGGTGAGGGGTTTACTTATGTAAAAAGAACACATAATACAAAGATAGAGTCCCTTTCTCAGAAAGCATGTGGATTCCTTGATATAATGATAAATGGATCAACAAGTGTTCAACGAGTTGACAACAATTTTGAATTTGGTTGTCATTATGGGGGCTTTGATATTTTTTCAACACTTTTGCACTCTTTTCCAATGTTAGTTGGAAGCAGTTTTACATACTAACCTTATTGTTCTGGATACACTTGCTTTGAAAAAATAACCATTCCACAAGGATATAATATTGATTTTTTTTCGATTTCTTATGGAAAAAATGAGTTTAATGAATTTACTACTCTTAATAGAACTTTGGTTTTGTAATGATGTACGCAAGTTTTTGGAAATTGCCATAAAGAACTCCAAGTTAAACTATAAAATGACTAGTGGCATATGAATATAAGTCTCAAAACAGGTATAGTTATGATATAGTTTTTACTATACACTTTTATACTTAAGAATTAAAAATTTTGGAAGCTTCAAAATACTTTCACACATTTGCAGACACATTTGATGAAAATGAGTTAGATTATGATTTTTTAATGGACTTATTGGAAAAACACCAACAATGTAGTGATGCAAAAGTGGTTATTACTCTTTATGCAGGGACAAATTTAATCAAGGCTTGTTGTACATATGGAAGAATAATTGCATGTGTTGTGAAAACATAGCCACAAAGGATAATCATGTTGAATAATTACAAATATTTTCAACTATCAAATCCAGGATCTATTAACTACTTAGAAAATTTAGGTACTACAGTTTCTTTGTTGTTTCTCTTATAATACTTTGGATAATATTTTGTTTATATTTTTAATTGTCAAAGTGTTTACTAAAATGACTAATGATCGAGATTCTAAAACAAAGAATTATGAATGTGGGAAGCAAAAAAAAATCAATATAGTGCTTATGATGCTGAAAAAAGTTTAGAAATGGAAACATGAGGAGAAGAAGTTATCATACTAGGAACATAATTTGTTTGGTTGTTTCTCTTGTTACTTTTTGAATTTATTTAATTTCCATATTCATAACATTTTTGGATGTCTATTATAGGGAATTATGAGAAGAATGAAATTAATCAAAACAATGACTATGGAATGATGGGGATAGAAATGAGTATTAATCATTGTAACTCTTTTTTTTAATCTAAATTATTATTTTTATTATCGTGAATCATTATAGTTGGAAATAAAGAGAATGAATATAGTGACTAAGGGAGTGTCCCACAAAACTACAATCAAGACCAAAATATTATATGGAAAATTAAAGATGATTCGTTTTTTGTATAGTTTAATGGATTTTGTTCATTGTCACAATTTATAACATTTTTTTTATGTTTATTATAGAGACAAGAAAGGAGAACAAAGACATTGATCAAATGAATGTGAAACAAAGCTTTAATTAAGGACAAAATATAATATCAGGTACTTATAATTTGTCCACTTTTTTTCCTTATTATTTAATGATTTTATTCATTTTCACAATTCAAAATATTTTATATGTTTAATTTAGAGAAAAATAAAGGTAACAAAGATGATGATGAGGTGCAAAGTTACAAATATGAAGATAATGTCATAGCAAATAATTATAACTTGTCTTCTTATTTATTTTATTATTCTTTGAACTCTAATGCTTGTAACTACCATAATGTTGTACATTTTTATTATAACTAATAGAAAGGACAAAATTAACAATCAAAATAATGTTAAAGGTGTGTGTGGGTGTGTTTCTTTTTAAAGGTTTATTACTAATGTCTTTTTTTGTATTGGTATTTGATTGAATGTTTAATAAGAAGTATTATTGGCAGTTGATTGAATGTTTGATATGTTTACTCCAAGTTTTATCAAGATGATAAAATAACTTATTATTTCATCTATAAATAGTGAAAAAACCATTGAACGTAAGTGTATTGTCTCAACAATTTATTTAGTAGTTTTTATAACATGAATAAAATGGTTTGACTAGATTATTTGTCATTGTGTTGCAGCCAAAATAACTGAAAATAAATTAGTTATTTTTGAACTAAAGGACATTTTTTTTTATCATAGCATCAATGATGAAGCAACAAACAAAGGGCATATTTAGAAAATGGGAACTGATGTTGATTACACAATAGAGAAAATATTATTTTGGATTCATCCACATGTAAAAACATTTATTGAAATGTGTTTCAAAAATGAATATCTTGACATTGCAATTTGGACGACAGCTTTGAAAGAAAGCATGACAAGAGTTTTAAAAAAGTTGGTTTCAGAAAAATTCAAGATAAACTTGTGTTTATGTGGACTTCTTAAGATTGTAAACCACAAAAGGGACATAAGGTCATTGACAATCCAAGCATAGTTATACACACTAAATCATTGAAAAAAGTATGGGAAATGCATACCCAATATGATGCAACCAATACTATTACAATGGATTGTTCACTTGAGAGCGTGAAAGGTAATCCCAAAGAAAATGTTATTCTTTCCCCTCCAGTCATTGGAACAAATCAAGAGGATAATTAGGTTATTAATGTGCTATGAAGAATGTTGCATAAACTCAAGAAGGCCATAGATGTGCGAGCTACTTTTAAAGATGTTCAATTACATTTAGAAGGACCTTAATATGACCGATGTCTATTTCATGTTATTATATGTATGACATCACGAATTATTATTTTTATTTCACAACACTAATAAAATAATTGTTGATTTGGTTTTTCATTACTAAAAGCAAAATACTTTTATTTTCCTTATTTATGGTGAGATATTGTGTTGATAATAACTATTGATTTGAATGGCCATTTAATGTGTTCATATCAAAATTTCCCATTCTATAGAATTTTTTACAATGGATTACATTAAATGTAAAAATTAATGGATAACTGGTATATTTGTTTGAATTAGATCATTACAATTATTTGTTTCAAGTTTGGTTTAAGTTATCATTATGCCTCTTAGAAATTAGTAATGTGAAGGATGGCCCATTGTATTTTTATAACATTTTTTAATCCATGTAAGTTGAAGAACTATATTAGGTTGTAGGTAGCACCAAAAATAAACATATAATTTGTACTAAAAGAAGCACCAAAAGAAACTAAGGTAGAGACTCTAGAAATTAGCATATAAATAATTAGGTTTGAAATTTAAAAATTGTATTATATTGTATGTGGAAATTAAAATATAATTTATTTGTTTCAATTTTGGTTTAAGTTATCATTATACCTCTTAGAAATTAGTAATGTGAAGGATGGCCCATTGTATTTTTATAACATTTTTTAATCCATGTAAGTTGAAAAACTATATTAGGTTGTAGGTAGCACCAACAATAAACATGAAACTATATTAGGTTGTAGGTAGCACCAACAATAAACATACAATTTGTACTAAAAGAAGCACCAAAAGAAACTAAGGTAGAGACTCTAGAAATTAGCATATAAATAATTAGGTTTGAAATTTAAAAATTGTATTATATTGTATGTGGAAATTAAAATATAATTTATTTGTTTCAATTTTGGTTTAAGTTATCATTATACCTCTTAGAAATTAGTAATGTGAAGGATGGCCCATTGTATTTTTATAACATTTTTTAATCCATGTAAGTTGAAAAACTATATTAGGTTGTAGGTAGCACCAACAATAAACATACAATTTTTACTAAAAGAAGCACCAAAAGAAACTAAGAGAGACTCTAGAAATAGCATATAAATAATAGGTTGAAATTAAAAAATGTATTATATTGTATGTGAAATTAATATATAATTTATTTGTTTACTGACTAGACATTGTAATTATATTTTTCAATTGCAATTAAAGAAATCATTATAAGTATTAAAACCAATGATTTAAATGGTGGGACAATGTGTTCTTAGAATATTTTTATTCCATACAAATTAAATAAAGGTATTATGTTGTATGTATAAAGTAAACATATCATTAGTTTGTGCATTTTAATGGGGCCATTGTATTTGTATTTTGTGATTACTATTAACTCATTGTAAAATTCCCTTTGCATACAAATGGAAATAATTCATAATAAATATTAACATCATTTTTAAATTGGTAGGTTTTTATGTCCTTAATCAATGAAGTGTTGAAGTGGAGATGTGTTAATATCATACATGTGGTTGCAGTGTAGATGCACATGAGCATTACTACAAGTCAAAAGATGGTGGTATTTGAAATGGGAGGAGTATTCTTCCAATCATATGCCAAAGATGAACTAAATTTTCATATTCAAAGAGAACAAGATTGGAAGTTTGGTGATGGGTCCTATTTTTTAAGGCCTTTTTAGTCAAGTATGAAAATGTTGCTTAAAAAATTATGATGTCGCAATATGGACATTAAATGTCACTGACAAGTACATTTGAAAAGTACTAGAAAAATCAAATACTGATATAGAGGACTTTAAATTTGCACGGGACAGGTCTCATTGTCATTTGCAAACAAAATTGGATGCAAGGAGAACAAGCCAATTTTATGAGAAAACGTTGACTGATGCATGGTCCCAATATGGAGATAATTATGAAGAATAAAATGTATTGTTAATAGATACAACAAATCATACTTTTCAATTCATTGGATATCGATCAAACCACATGTTGATAAAATCCTATACAGGAAAAGACCAAGATACTTGGCTTATGCAAGTTTTATTCCCCTTTCTTAAGACACTTCATGTTATCAATGAAAAACATTAGTACATTCGAATGTTCAATAGAACATGTACTTCATTATATTGGATGGAGATAATTTCCTTTATAGATTTGTTGAAAAGTACATTCCAAATTTTTGATACATTTTGGACATAGTTTTTGTTGAATCAATTTGTATGATTTTATATTTTTTGAAATATATGGGAATTGCCAATTATATTAATATGTATATTTCTTATTATTTATAGTTTCTTTTGCAATGACTTTGTTGTATCGATTTTTTCTAAGATGTGTGCATGCATTTTGAAATGAATTGTTTGTCATTTAAATTATCTTGCATGAACCATCGAGGCATTTTATTTTTAATGACGTATGTTTACTTATATGCATCAATAATCATAATATATGAATGTGAAATATAAGTTTTGAAATAGAAATCCTTGCAAACGAAGGTGTAACTATTGCTAAAGAAAGTATAATACTTGATAAATGTTATGTGTACTATTCACTATTCACAATGCATTTTTCACTATTAAGGCCAATGGGAAATGTGTCATAAGTGAATGATTTGAACCTTTTGAAGCATAAGATATGTGATTTATTAATCCATAATTCTCATAAATTTATATGCCTAAATCAATTAATGGTTGTAACTACAATCATATCATGAATCAATAAGGCACAAATATGAGTGTGTAAATGTGATTTGTAATTTTTGAAATAAAAATCTATTGTAAATAATTTTGAATTTCTTCAAGAAAAACATATAATTAATGATAATGATTGCTAAGTGGACTATCAAGGTTTGATTAGAAACTATCATGGATGAATTATGTCTTTGAAATCGAAGGCATCCAATTTCATTACTTAAAAGTTAATTTTTTGTAAATTTGTATTTTAAATAAACTGAAATCATATGATTTGAGCTAGAATTATATTATTGACTTGTACTTAGTTATTTCCATTAATATGATTGCATAAATGTGATATATAATATTCGTATAATATGATGCATTTCTTCCAAAAATAAGTCTTATAATTTGTTGATAATAAGTATTAAGTGGACACTTTAGGCTAATGGGTGATGGCTCATAGGTGAATACTACTCGTTAAATTGTAGGGCATTCGATTTTTAATCCATAACTTTTTTTATATATTCTTAAATCAACTATTTGTATATGCAATCATCTCATCTCACATAATTTAATAAGGAATCGATTTATTGACTTGTATTTCGTTATCACTTAACTTATTAAGAGTGTACTAATTTCATATTGTATTGCTTTGAAACAAAAATCCATGTAAAGGAAAATTATCTTCTTAATAAAACATGGAATAATTAATTAACAATGTGATAAGTGGATGATCTATACTCATTAAAGAGATGGGTAAAAAATAGTTGTATTTAAACTTTTTGCACCATAAGACATTGATTTTCTCATTCATATTAACATTTTGTCATTTTCAATTCTTAAATAGTTTATTTTTTATTTAAATAATTTCATATAAACCAATATGACATGAAGAATTCTATTTGGTCATATGCATTGATAGAAGTTTATAAATGTAATGCATTTTTGAAATGTAGCTCTTAATGTAATTAAAAAAAAATATATTTTACAAAACAAATTATAAGTAACTGATAATGAGTTCTAAGTGACCTATATAAATCCATTTATTGACTTTTATTTTCCTATCATGAGGTTTAATATAAGTGTATAAATGTGACATCTTTTTTTTTTGAAATAAAACTCCATGTAAAATTAAATGTTCTTCATAACAACACATGGAATAATTATTTGGTATTGAATGTTAAGTATATCGTTCAAGTTCATTCAGTATACGAGTTATAAATAAATGAATTTAAACTTTATGCAATGTACGACATTTGATCTTCCCACCCCTATTAACATTTGGTAAATTTCAATTTTTAAATAAATTATTTGTAATTGAAATAATCTCATAGAAGCCAACAAGACAAGTTTGTATTAAATTATACTTAGTATGTATGTATGTATGTATAAATGAAGTTAATTTTTGAAATCAAGTTCTTAATGTAAGTAAAAATATATTTTTTAGAAAATTAATAATTTAAAATCAATTGTTGATGAGTTCTAACTCGTTTAATTTATTTTGAATCAACAACCTTTTCTAACTGTGCATTCTTAAATCAATTATTTCTATATGAAATCATGCCATATAAGTCAATAAGTCAAGAAACCATTAATTGATTTTTATTTAACTATCATGTGGTTTAATATGAATGTATAAATGTGACATTGCTATTGCTAGAATAAAAATCCATGTAAACAAAATGCATTTTCAAATAAAACATGGATTAATGAATTTACAATGAGCATTAAGTAGACTATTTAAGCTCATTCAAGAGATGGGCCACAAATGGATGTCTTCAAAAGTTTTGCACCTTTTGACATGATTTTCCCATCAAGATTAACATTTTGTAAATTTCAATTCTAAAATAAATTATTTGTACTTAAAATAATATCATAGAATCCAACAAGACTTAGAAGCTATTTATTCATTTCCATTTAATTATATGTATTGATATAAGTTTATAAATGTAATTTATTTTTGATAAAAAGCTCTTAACGTAAGTAAAGATATATGTTTTACAAAACTAATTAGAATTAATTGATAATGAGGTTTAAGTGGTTTATTCAAACTACATGAAAAATCAAGTTCATAGATGAATGCCTTTTAATACATATTTAATATGTAAAATCAATATCTTAATGATAATATATTCGTATTTAGATTAATTATTTAATAATTAAAGAACACGTGGACTTATATAAATTTCAACTAAAGTCCATGAGTTATGTTTCACAATTATTTCTTCCTCATTAAAAATTCTTATCATTTATCCTCTTAGTGAAAGTAATGATTGATCATGGTTTTCCATACCATTGGTTGGTATTATTACATCGAGACTATTATTGGTTTCAAAAATGTTGACAAGGAAAGATAAATATCCACACTACCATCAACTATACTAATCTTTGAAAACTCTTGCCTCCACTACTTACAAGAAGACTGCTAATTCTTGCTTACTTCAATTTGTGACATTGTCCATCACAATGGAATGACTCGAATACCCATTTAAGAACTCTCATTTAATGTACTTGGATTTGAGTGGAGAAAGATCAATGGTGCCTAACCTTCTTGAAATACCTAGATCAACAATGCATAACTTTTATAATGTATGCCTGGATGCTATGAAGACGAATGATCACCCCCTCATTAGTGCTTCATAAAGGCACAAAGGGACTGTAGGAAATTGAACTCAAAAACATTTTACTAAGTTTTTAGTAGACTAGCTTCAATGCAATGCAAGGGACGCACATCCTTTCCATTTACACTAAGACCCTCACATCAACATAATTCAATCAAAAAGTCCTCCATAGGTTGTGGGAAAGGGGTTTAGAGTTGTCAAACACAAAATTCAAACATCGAGGAATCTAGTTCGTTATCCATAACTATAATATCTTTATTGGATGTTAGACATACTAATAAGATTTAGCTTGAATCAATTTCTTCTAAGAGTTTGATTTCACATCCTTATTGTGTATTGATACTTTTGTATGTAACAACTCATGTTTGACCTATTCATGATCTCTATTTGGTTTGAAATTACTAAATTATTTTTATGTTGAATTAAGTTAATATGGCGATTTACAAAAGAATGAATGTTGTTGAAGGCCTTGTAATAGAATACTTCCAAATTTAATGAAATATGTGTTATATCATGTGTGTTGTGGCAAAGGAATATGGGGAGTGTGGAGCCAAATGAGGCCTAGGCCAAACAACCATGGTGTGGGGCTTGAACCAGCCAGGGCCAAGAGGAACAAATTATATTATATTATTTTTATTCCATTTTAAGGATAGAGTATAAAATAGTTTTAGTTAAAAATTTAGAAAAATAACCTAACAAAATATTTTTAAAAGAAGGAAGTTTATGTGAGAGCATAAACTTAATTTCTATTCTATTTCAAAGAGTAGTCTATAGTTTTTTCTGGGGTAGAAAAATCATAACTTTTTATTAAGGTATAAAAATTTATATTGTACATGCCCATTGTTTCACTATATGTTAACATGATTAAAAACACAAATATAGATAAAAATAGATTTCCTTCAGGATTTTTTATCGGTCCCATGAGTCCCCTTTTCAGTTTCCATCATGACCAAAAATACCATAAACAATTGTCTCTATTAGCTCACTAGTCGGTACAAAAAACTAGGCCATTTAATTACATCATATAAAACTAGCCACTATTTTAAAAGACAATTTGTTCAGTAAAAACATAAATCTATGATATTGTCTAAAAAATCATGATAAAACCATGTGCCTATAATATAGACCAAAAAATGGTTACTGTTGGTATCTGTGAACTATCCTATCTAGAAATTTGTTGACCTTCCAACAGGACAGATCTTGCATAGCACCGTCCTTAGAGAGCTGCTATTCCACTTTTCATTTCGCTCCCCGGAGTAACTGAACCAATTCCAGTGCTTGCATCGATGTCATTTGTTGGCTCTTCTCTGGATAGTTGAGCTTGTTGTCCATCCTCCACAATTTCCATTTGATCCAATGAATTATTCTAAATTTTCTTCATGTCCTCTTCAACAAATGAAGGAGGATACTTCTACTCCAATTCCCTTGGCATGATGTATATTACTTCCAACTGTATATTACTTGACCCTAATTATAGCCATAAAAATTATTCATGTGTAACCACCCTCCTCCCACATATAACCAAGTAACCAGTCAACCGGGGTAACCATGTGATGAGAGAGGTCACTATGATGGGATTAAACCTCCCTTGTGACTTTAGGGAAATGGAATCGATGTAACACATCAACCATACCTTCCACACCAACAACAACACCCCCATGAGACATCTTAGCCACTCAGGCATGTTGCCGCTGGGTCCCACTCACCTTTTATACCTCTTTACATCTAGATGCTCTCATGCTATGGGCATGACAACGTCCAAGGAGCTCCGGACACTTTCACATGCATAAAAGATAACGTCTAGGGACTTTTCCCAATAGACCTACGCCAACACTTTTCTAGCCCAAAATTTTGGCCACTGCCTGGAAATTGTTATAACTTTCAGAATCCAGCAAAGACATGATGAAAAGACTACTAAACCAAAAATCAACCTTACGACTAGGCTTGACCATCTCCAACCTTGACTAACATTTTTTCAAACACTTGTCATCAATGCAACCTACAGGTCTAGGATACAACACAAAGCATGGATGACTGAAAAATCTTATGAAACATGACAAGAAGGATCACCACATTCTCCATTGAACTATTATAACATCAATTAGGTCTTGCATCCATCACTTTAAAAATTACAAGTAAATACATGAGATAACCATGAAATGAATGAGTCAATTAACCATGCTTATAACCAGCGTACATCCATATAAACAACAAATATATAATAACCATTAAATTCACATATAAGAAATTGCAAAAACAAGATAACTTAGCTTTCATTAACCATAGGAAAATCCGACCAGGTTCGGGACTTCCACGTACCGCTCAAGCATAGACATGGTTGAACCAACTATTTCATTCAACCAGTCACCCCCATGCCATATTCCAAGCATGAATGTGGGATCTCATGGATAAACCAATCCAAAAACAACCAAGGGAATCCAGAGGGTAAACCACCTCCACCCTCACCAAACTGTGATAAGACCAAAACTGGTGCTCCGATCAAAACCGAACAGAACTTGGAATGCCATCTGGAATCCATCACTATCCTTGAGGAATTTTCCGTCTTCTTGTCTCTCAGGCTTTACCCCAATCAAATCATGAATTACTAGGCACTAACTTGAGACCAGTATCTTAGGCTTTATCATAATCCAAACCCAGATCACTAGGCCATAAACCAAGAATTCTCCATGAGGAGCTACCGTGTATCCCACCAAAATCGACCAAGGCATTCGTAGGCCATTGGGAATGAACCTTGAGACCACCTCTGCCACAGATTCTGAAATCCGTTCGACAAACCAAAGCTCAAAGCTGAGATAAACATCCCAACATACCATGGCATCTAGATAAAGGCAAGGTTAGGTTGAAAACAACTGTCATGACCTAGAAAAATCATGCCATCGACAATAAGAGAACCATACACCAACATTCAAAGCCATGCATGTCAAAACCAGCTAGGAAATCACACATGCAATATGTTACATGCAAATATTCCTATTGAAGTTGTTGATCGTGCTCTTTTGATGCAGGCGCATCTAACCTAAGGTTGAATGTTTACTAAAGAAGTTAGTTTCTCAAATTAGGATTTAATTATTTATTGTATTTTTGTATAGTTTTATGAAAGAATTAAAATTATTATAAATAGGAGAAGGTTTGAGAGTATTTTGGAAGAATTGAGAGATTTGTGGATTATTCGGATATTATTTAGAGATAAGGGATTAAGTGTGAGATTTTATGTATCATGAGAGATATTTTGTGGAGTTCGTTTAGGATCAAGAACCTAGGTTCATATCCACTAGTATAAATCAAGGTGAGCCCATGAGGAATCTAAGTAGGCGTGAGAGTGATGAATGAGATGCCAATGACTAGGCCAATAACTCTCATGTAAATATTAGTAAATATTATTTTTTATTATTAATTATTTCTGAGATTTTATCTGCATTCTTTGTGTGTTAATTTTAGTTTTATGTGTGTTTAATTATTAATTTACGGGCCCCCTATGGTTTTTTGTGTCATTTTGGTATTAGAGCTTCGATGGATAAACATTGTTATGTGTGAAGAATTTGTGCATAAGTTACTATGGAAAATTTTGGGTAGTTGGGATCAAATGTTGTGCATGTTGTTGCATTGTATTGTTATATTATTCCATAGAAATTAAATTGGAGTTGTTGTTATGTAGAACACCGTGTGTAAGAGTATGTTTGAAGTTGCAAATGCCATTAATTGAGTGTATGAGAGGACTATTTGAAGGCTTACAAATGGTTGCAAAAATGTGTTAGCAATGAGGACCTTTGCGTGAGGATCGTGGCAAGTCGTCTGGCAAAGGTGAAAATACATGCATGTGGATCATGGCAGACACTTTTAGAGAGGTGAAAAGACAAACGAAGTAGGGAATGGACTATGGAAATCGAGGTAGAAGAAATTATGATCTTTTTGATGTAGACATGGTCGAAAAGGTCTGAAAAGAAAAATAAAAAAATCTCAATCTTTTCTCCACCACGGTCTTCATCTATGCCATAGGTGAGGGAGAGGCCACATTCCAAGATGAATTATTAGATATTTATATTGACTATATGTGTATGACATTGCACTGAAGCTGGAGTTTACGTTTTGGGAGCCAACAAATTTATATTGCAATAAATTTATGGTTCTATTTTGTTCTTATTTCAATATGTTTTTTATTTTCCAAAGGAAATCCTCTACTTAATGTGTGTGTTATGGTCTAACCGATACCTTGTGCAACAACATTACGATTTGATTATGGAGTGGACTAATTCATAATTGATGCATAAATTTATTCTTTGTGAGGTCCGATTAGAGAGGCTGACGGTTGGGAGATTGCATATATTTCCAGATCTACTTACTGAATGTCAGATCTACCTATTTACTGCATTGGATTGTCGAATATGCATGATATGCCGGATCTGATCTCACATGGTGATATAGAATCTCTGGTTCAAATCTTCGTTCAAGTTTTAATTAATGTTTATTATTTGGACTCTTTCATACTGCATGGAACTTTTGCAAGTTTGGCGAGTGAATGAAATATTTGTCTTCAATCTTGTGCTACCTTTGTAGAGTTGACTTAACATTTTGGTATCGGCGTTTTTTTACATTCAATTCTTGCCGATGTATTGTTTCATACCATAGAATCTGGCTACTATAAAATCAATCCATGGGATATGGTAGACATCTCTACAAACATCAATATTGAACCACAGTGCTGATCGTGATGCGATGCCGCCATGCCATTTAACCACCAACCGTTGTATTCAGATTTCTATATGCAAAACCACGTTTATTGCAAATCCAGTCAAAATATTCTATATGAGTGGAACACATTCAACCAGGGCTTGAATTAAAATCACTAGTGGTTGTTAAATATTTTCGAACTGTCACAACTAGGCCCCATGAATTTTCCCTAAAATTGCAATTGAATTTATCCTAAAACTATGATTGCAGTAGAATTTTGAACATAAGTGGTGGAAGAAAGTGTATTTTATTATTCGTAGATGGCCAAGTGAATTGATGTCTGCCATCATTTATTCGCAAAGATTTATGGCTTATAGCATCGGGAATTAGCAATGTAACTGGTGAAGAACCATAGCGTTGGGAATAATTGGCTTTACATTGCATTCAAAGACATTTAAAAAAAAAAATCGAACTCATACCTCTCCCATGTACGTTATAAAAGATTATTTTAAAGGGAGTGCACATTATATTAATGTATGAGAGATTATTTTAATCTAGGCGGGATAATGAGTGCAGTGGAAAATTTACATTATTTTAAAGGTCAAATCACTTTTAGGTGAATACATAAAGTTAAGGGATGTATATAAGATCATTTCAAAAAGTGATCATAAAACAAATATTTTGAGAGATAAAGCTGATTATAAGAATTACTTTAAAAATTTTGTAATATTAATGGAGATATAAGGTATTTTAGAGTGATAAGTAGATGATTTGAGAAGAAATAATTGTAACAAAAAGGGTGCATTATCGGGTGCATTATCAATTATATCTAACACCCAACATCCATTAACGTCAAAGTTGATGTCAATTTAGAAATCAAGAGTTAAAGAGTCATAAGTCAAGTCAAAATTACATTGAGTTTGAGTCATTGAATATAATGGATGTATGATCGGTGGAACTCGACACCCGAAACTTTGGTCAATGTATTGTAAAGACAAGATCTATTGCAGTGGTTTGCAACGAAGGAAGCATAGTACAAAGGAGTGCTTAGAAGGAAGCATAATACAAAGGAGTAACTTGATAAAGTGTTAGTTCAATTTCACATTATAATGAACAAGGTGAAGTTTGCGAAAGAAGGAGATGAAGATGAATATGGATAGTCATTTGCAGAATTCAGAGAAAATCCACAACGATGCCATAACAATTGCCATACATGATGACGAGTTTGAGAAAGAGATCGTTGAGTTGAAGGCATGAATTGACATGCTGATGTTAGAAATATGGATGGATAATGAAGAAGGCAATTAGATGTCCAATCAAGAAGTTGACTGCAAGGAGATGGAAGTGCAAGTTGAAAGTTTTGTTAAGAGAAGCGGAAAACCTCCAGATAATTGAGATGAATGTATGCATTTGTGAACCATAACAAAGAACATTGATTAGTGAGGATGGTGATGATGCTGAAATAAAGTGTGTTGATATGAATGTGGGTTTGATTCCCATAGATGGTACCACAAACTATTTAGAAGATCTGCATATGATGATTGAATCATCGATGGAAGATAACAATTATGTTGGTTTTAAATCTGAAAGTTGGTGTGTGGATGTAGGATGTGTTACAGATGATAGACAGGAGACTAATTTTGTCTCATGTAGGGATGAAGACAAGACTCTTGAAATGATTTCCGAAGGAGACCGTAAAATGCTTATGAAACATGAAGAAGAACTACAATTGCTAGAAAATATGTTGATGGAACTTGAATCTAAGAAAGTTTCAAATGAAGAAGAGGAATACTCAAACATGTTTAATAGTGAAAGTGCGGAACCTGAATGTAATTTTCAATTTAATGTTAAAGATGATGAATTGATATTCAAAGTTAGTAACAATAAAAGTCGAACAGAAACTAGATTAGATATTGAAATTGAAGAATTAAGGAAACTGATGGGAAAAGTACACAAACCAAGTCACTGTGACATGGAGAAGAAGGACAACAGCATGATACATTTGACAGAACAGGTATACATCAACAAAGGAGGAGGAGAATTACAACATAAAATTTGGAGGCGTGGAAGACAGAAAAATATAACAAGAGAATCGAAACAATTTGACAGAGCACTTGATCAGCGACAGATTAAAGTTTGGGATCTAGGATGAATTTAATCAGTTTATAAAGACATATGGTCAAGAGACCATGATTTTGTTTTACTTGGGGAGTTTGATGCAATATCATCTAACCTAGGGTTGAATGTTTACTAAAGAAGTTTGTTTCCTAAATTAGGATTTAATTATTTATTGTATTTTCCTATGGTTTTAGGAGAGAGTTAGAATTATTGTAAATAGAAGAAAGTTTGAGAGTATTTTGAAAGAATTGAAGTATTTGTGGGTTAGTTGGATATATTCTAGAGATAAGGGATTAAGTGAGAGATTTTATGGACCGTGAGAGATATTTTGGGAGTTAGTTTAGGATGTAGAACCTACATTGGGTTCAGACCCACTTGCATAAATCTAGATGAGCCCATGAGGCATGTAAGTAGGTGTGAGAGTGAGGCATGAGAGGCCAATAACTAGGCCAATGGTTGTCCTATAAATATTTTATTTATTATTAATTATTTCTGAGCTTTTATAATCATTCTTTGTGTGTCAGTTTTAGTTTTATGTGTGTGTTGAATTATTAATTTGCAGGCCCCCTATAGTTTGTTGCATCATCGTTCTTCCTTGATCCTTTCTTTTTTCCTTTCCATTTTATTTATTTCCTTCCTTGATCCTTTCTTTTTTCCTTTCCATTTTATTTATTTCCTTCCTTGATCCAAAGCTAGAGTTCTCCAAGAAAACTCTAAGTGGCCAAGAGTGAGAGAGGGAGAATAATGAGAGAGCTCTAAAACTTGAACTGGAAAAAGGTTACCAAATGATCCTCAGAAGCCTTCTTATTAATAAGGCTTCTATTTTCTTCTTTTACCATTATTCTCCTTCATTTTCCTCCTCACATGCTACTTGTGACCTTTCACCTTACTTTTCTCCTAATTTCCTTCATTTACATAAATAAATGTGCTAAAAATGTCTTTTTTCCTTTTAATGCCTTTAGTTTTTCCTCTGTTAATTTCCTTAGCCAAAAACACATCCAGTGATGCCCACTAGGATATCCTTGCCCAACATTCGGCTTGGAATAAGTGTCCCTTAACCGTGGTCTTATTTTTCCTTTATTAAATTTTATTACATGAACTTTTCACCAAAGAGGTTACAACATCATGGATCGATCGATGTATAATGTTTAGCATGACTTCAATTATATATGTTTTTGCCATTTATAATTTGTAAACAGAAACTGTAATTTTATATCAATAATAATATAAAATAATTTTTTTGCAACTCTTATTGCGGATTAAATAAGAGGTCATATTACAATGTTGTTTTTTCTATGTCCATATTTATTGAAAATCTAACATAATAATGTAATTCAAATAAGAAATAACAAATAAAAACTATTCAGAGATTTTCTCTTTCCAGTGGCCCCTGCCATCTCGCTTATGTGGCAATTCCTTATTGGATGTCGGGTTCTAAATGAATTCCACAAAAGACACCATCCAAAGATCCCAATACCACTATTAAAAACTAGGGAATGAAATTTGTTTTCACAACATTGTATAATGGTTATCAAAGGATGTTGTATCAAGGAAATACAAGCAAGATTAGGAGTGATTTTGATGCCCTAACTCCCTCTCCCCCTTCATGTAGGGGACCATTGTATCAGGTTCTAGCATAGTTACAATGTTAGTGTTAGTGTTAGAGCAGACAATGGCCATTTATAAAATTAGTTTTCTCTTTTTATTTTTTTCAATGATTTGTTATAAACTGACAAATATTGAAATTAAATCACCCTTCAGTAGGGGATTTATGTCACATCAAAGCTTGCTTAGCCAATGGAAAACTAGAAATAAGATTTTAAAAAATTAGAACAATATTTTTTAGTTTACGGAAAAATGGAAATATTTACCATTTTATGAAAAACCTAGGTTAAAGTCACAAAAGAGTCATAAAAACTCAGCAAACTAATCCAAAATCAAGGGACTTTGACTGAAAGATGATTGCTATAGTCCATGTATGAGGTAGGGACTAATAACGTGCACATAATTATTAAAATCAAAGGGACTAAAAAAGTAGTTTGTTTAAGGGAAACGATACTACTTTTATAGTGTTAAGAGATAGTTCCAAAAAACCTTTCTATTTTGAGTTTATAATAAGTCAAGAAATTAATCTAATATGCTCATAAGAACACCAAGTCATATGAAAATTTTAAATTGTAATGTAAAGTATAAATTCAAATATAAAATTAGAAAAGTTTATGATTGAGGAAATTGGACTAAACATGACATAAAACAATAAAATAGAGTTTATGAAGTAAATAACACTATAGAAAGTGATTTCAAAAGTAAAAATCATTGCTATGAGAACATGGAATTAGGAATGAGTCCATCCATCACTTTCGAGTGGTAAAGTAACAATATATATCTAAAGATAAAACCAAAAAAGTCTACCATGTAGGAAACTGAACTGATCATAACATAAAACAATAAAATAGAGTTTCATAAGTAAACAAAACTATATCAAGTGATGCCAAAAGTAAAATCCATTACAGTGAAAATAAGAAATTAGGACTGAGGACACCCATCTCTTTAGAGTTTCGAAATAACAATATATATCAACAAAGAAAACTAGAAAAGTCTACTATTAAAAAAATTGGATTGAACATGACATAAAAAAGTAAAATAGAGTTTAAGAAAACAAGACTATATCAAGTGATATCAAAAGTTAAAAACATCATGAGGAAAACATGGAATTAGGACTGAGTACAACCATAATTAGCATGTGAAGAAGTATCGTAGTTAGGAAGTCTCTCTATCATGGAGGAACCCCTTATTTTTCCACAAAATTTAGGAGTAATGAGTAATAAAAAGGAAATTTGGCTTCCTCTACCAAATATCTTGATGGACATTGTCCTTCATGAGGAGGTCAGGTGTAATGGATTTCTTGGGGGTCTAGTGTATCAATGTTGTTCTACTAGAGTTCTAAAGTTTAGAAGAATTTGGTGTCCCATGTACAACGAGTGCCTAGGTCATGGATGGACTCCTTTACTTATTGATTAACATCTTCGTTATCCTTGTACGCTCTTTGTAACTTGACATCGTCCTTAGCCTTAATATATTTCTAAATGGTTGAAAGAGTTAAATTCTCAAAAGCAACAAATGCAACAATGGGATCACACTCTTTCCTAGTCTTATGAAGAGGATCCTTCCCCTGATAAGATGTACAAGGAGCCATAATGTATAAGGAGTCATGCATGTAAACAAAATCAGTGGAAAATTAATTCCAAAATCATCTATAATGAACTAATGTCCAAAGAGAGAGATATTGCACAAAATTATACTTCCAATTGCGAAATCAATCTTATTCTCTACTCATCGCAAGACAGAAGGAGCCCAATCTATAAGCTGAATCATGTTCATGCCATGCTAATTACACAAAACGCAAACACAATGTTTTATGAAGATAATTGAATCATCTGAACAATGTCCCTCTTAGGAAAACTCTCTCTCACTAAGGATTGTCCTTCTCATTAACTTCCAAGATAAAATTCACTTAGTCCTTATTGTTGGTTGTCTAGAAATTAGTAGATGACATAATTCACTCATCACACCATATCATATAGATAAAATACATGAATATAATATTGAAAATATATAAAAAAAAAATTATCTATTAGAATTAAAATTTTAATATTTAATCAAATTAATAAAATATATATCTATATATATATATTCAAAATACTTTTCTAAATATTTAAATCATTTTTCTAAAACTAATTGCTGAAGTATAACATTAAAAATATCAAATAACTGAATAAAATGGTAAATAAATTAATAAACTTTGTATTATGCGATCAGATATGAGTTTAATCTCTCATCATTAGATTTCTGTATTCATACACAATTATTCATTAATGATAATCCTGGTGGAGTTAAGTTTAAAAATAGAGATAAGAAAAAGATAAAGATGTAGTCTAACCAAGCTTAAAATTTGCTTGAAAAATTATGGAAAATCTAGTAAGATTTTGGTAAAATTTGACAAAACGTTTTGTAAATTCAGGTTACAATGGTTAAATTTCAAGATTTTAGGTACCCCAAGGATTTTTGATGGTACTGAACCCATTCCCACCATGAACAACAATTTTTTTTTTGTAAGTCAATATTTTATTCATGGTTTGAAAAAGAGGTACATGAGAAGAAAAACACAAGTGGTTTCACCCCGACCAGGTTTGTTGACTACCACTGAAAGAAAATGACAATGAAACAAGAAAAACGTAAACAACCAAAATCCAAAACTTCAGAGGCTTTAGGCATTAGTAAACAAACAAAACATTTAAAACACCTATGTCCATTCTAGTCGTTAGAAGTGATGGAGGTTGGGTTTTCTAGTGCTATTCCAGGAGACGACGAATGACAAAAAGAACATTGGACATGCTCCTTGAAATGGGCCATCTAGGCCTCCAACTTCTTAACCTTTTCCGATAACAAATTCTAGCTTCACCAAACCACCACTACGCTCTCCTAGACATGGCATTGAAAGTAGTGCATTTTGTTCAAAATTGTTATCAATTCAGTATGTTCCTCCTATCGAACCCGCTCTGAAATCTCTAGACTCTCTGAAATTGATTCAAACAAGTCCCGACATCGCTCAACACAACAAACTTATCGCTAACCACAACCAGCATGATGCCCCGACACATAACGCCCAGAAACACCATGACGAGCCAAGCTCCCTCACTCCCTAAAAAGCGATGTGTGGCCACCCTAACACAATTTCAAGCCCCTGTGCCTACCACCCTAAGCAGCAGATCTTACATACCTAGACCGCCCCGACCACCGACCTCCTATGCCCCTCGATGTCGCACGGCTTGACTCACCACCTCTTTGACCACCCTAAACCGGGCCATCATTGCCACTCACCATTTTGAGCCTAGATCTAGATGTGTCTGTGCCAGGACTTCCTGAATTGGGCTGCACCTAGGGAGAGGAACGCCCCAAGTGAGGAACTGGGTGCATGGTTAGCTTCCTGACACCAATGGAATGAGCAAAGGACCACCCACTTGATATCACCTGAACTTCCCGCACAAAAGGAGACACCACCCACCCCAACTGAATCTCCCCCCCCCCATGGTGCCGAGAATAAAACAACCACCCACCATGAGTTAGAAATACGCACCTCCCTTGAAGCGGCCACCTGCGAGCCCCACTAAACAGAGGCCGATATGTTGGTCCAGTGGCTCCACCGAGCAACACAGAAGCCTATAAATGGAGCGAAGAGGACCACTACTACTAGCCCATTGCAGAAAAAACTAGTTTCAACCCCGACTGAAACCGTGCAAGATGAAACAAAAACAACATAATACCACCCCAAATAGACAACCATATACTGCTTTCGTTGCACACTCAAAGTGACGAAGCCCATTTCGGAAATTAACAACGACACACACCCGAAAGGAGAGGAAGAAACACGGATGGTGATATCGTCCCCTCGCCCAAACATGGAAGCCTCTGCAACTCCCGCTTCTTCCAACAATGCCCACACTACAAACACCAATACTCGCGCATACGCAAAATTCCCAATAAACATCCCCCCCACCCTCCATAACTTTCAGATGCTCACCACCACCCTCAAGACCCAAGGCAACACGAAACTTCACTCGCTAGAATTTACTCTCCCTCATACTTAAGGTGTTATGTGAGTGGAGAGAGGCTAGCCCACCCAATTGAGACCACATTCCTAACATAAATGCTCAAGCGTTCCCTTAGGAAAGCCATCCTCTCCACTTCTCACCCCATCAAGGAACTATGAACAACACAATTCAAACACTCTTACTTCCAAATTTTTTGAAATTAGCCATTTTTATGCCATTTTGCGCTCTGTGCAAATTTGTCAGCTCCGTACAAGACGCCAAACATAAATCCGGTAAGATGAAAACACTAGTGCCTACTTATCATTGCATGTATTAATGTCACCTCTCAACTAAGAATCAGACACGTGTATCTTGGGGGGCGGGGGTGTGGGGATTGGGAATCTTACTTGCATATCATAGCATGACATATCCCATTATTTTATAACAAAGAACATTGAAGGTTGATGCAGTTCGCTCTTGGAACAATTCCATAATTTCCATTTAACATAGTGATGTTTGTGATACGTAATTTTTTTCTATTAATACCATAAGGTTCCTTCCTAAAATGATTTTGTATTGGCATCTAGATTCTCACACTTTCCTACAATGAAGTGATAACTTTCTTTGGAACAAATATATATTATTAAACGTAAGTTGTCAAGGCCATAAATATATTATGTTGAGTTGACCCATTTATAAAGCTTTCTATGTTTATGATGTATATTAGTTTTTTAACTTTTACAAAAGCATACACTTTGAGTGGGCTTAATGGTTAAGAGCATGTGTTTCCTCCTAAGAGGTCATAGGTTCAAAACCAGAGGGGAGTAGAGTATGTATGCCTTCATAGGCTTAGAAGTCAAATCCCTGCGTGGAGGGGGAGGTGGGTCCCTTGTCCCACAAACCAGGGGGTCTAATTGGGGAGGTGGGTCCCTTGTCCCACAAACAAGGGGGTCTAATTTGGTGCCTCGCTTGGATCTGACCTTAAAAATAGATATTATTATTATTATTATTATTATATTAAAATAATAATAATAATAATTTAATTTAACAATAAAATTATTTAAAACTTAAATTAATTTACCAGATAAATTTTATAAATTAATTTTTCATTTTAATTGTTTACTATTTTAATATAAACTTTGTGAGCAATAAACTACCTATATCTATATATTGGACTGTCTTTCCATTTCTTCAAATGCCATCACTCGATGAGTAGCAAATTAGTAGTTAGGACATTCTAACACCTTTATCACTCGATGAGTTTATAAGAAATCTGGTATTCAGTAACGGATGTGTTTCTAAGAAATTTGACATCTACCTTACAAGCCAAGCATTTCCAACATATCCGTTTGTCACTTTATAACAAATCAGGAGGCTCTAACACCCGTATCAAACAATGCAGTTATAAGAAATCTGTTGTTCAGTCACTAACATGCAATTCTAAGAAATTTGCCACTTACTTTACCATCCAAGCGTTCCCAAGAAAAAAATTCACCAATGCAGCAGATAACATTATGCTTGAGCGTCAACTGTCAGTGAATCCCGTTCTTGTTTGTGATTATTCCTTATCCCGATCAAGTGCCAAAGCTTGAGGTACACGGTGTCAACGTTAAAAATATTAAGATCAGATACCTGCAATATTGAGGAAAAGTCATATGAAAATATGGCCATATTTTGACACGGAACACAGGGAAGAAAAGTGTTGTCATTTGAGTATTACAGGATCTTACCTTGGCATGTATGGCATGATAGACTTTGTCGCTAATGGTAGAAGAAGAAGCGCACACAACTTCAAGCCCACCATCTTCCAACGCCATGAGAAGATCAGAGTACAGAAGCTGATGGTCAAATGTGTTCATCCTGACCTGAACGGCTGAACCCATAGGGATTATATTTATTGAAGGGAACCCCTGATCTGATTCTCCAATCGCCGGCGCTTTAATGCAAAATTTCTCGTTACCGGAAAATCGAAGGCCCTGGAATGAAAGATTTGGATTTTTACCAGAATCAACCTTCATCTTTTCTCTTTCTCTTTGAAGATCTTCGACTTTTCGCTGTAGATGGTGAATGTAATTCACAAATTCCTGCACTTGGTCTGCAACAGATCTTTTTCCCTACAGGAGATGAAGCTTCCATTAAATTAAAACCCTAGTGAGTACAGATAATCTCGTTAATGAAGTAAAACCCTTTTGACGATGAAAGGCAAAACATACCCTAAGATTTTCATCGGGAAGCAAGGACTTTAGAACCGACAAAAGGGCATTCATATCTTTACGCCTCTGCTTTTCAATCAATTTCTGTTTGCTTTTCTTAGTTGGGATAGTCCGAGACCGACCATCATTTGATCCACCGGAATTGCAGAATGTAGCCGTTAAAACAGGTTTCGAATAAGGAGAACAGCCCGCTACGCATCCGGAGTTGCAGTTATCAACGAAATTACATATGGTGTCATGATGGGTAGTATATGTACGGGGACCTTCAATGGGTTGTGCTGATGGAAATGGACTGTAACTCAAAACACTTTCGACATCAAAATCTTTTATGACATCATTGCAAGTGAGGAACTCTGACTCCAACCAAGAAGGAATGCTCATTTTTTTAAGGTGAAACAAACCCTAATGGACTTTTGAAAATAGAGGAATCCTTGCCAACGATCGCCAATTGGGTTCGGGATCGTTTGCAACTAGAATAGTATTCGATCAGTTCAAGCTCAGTAAAAGAGATGATCCCGAATTGAAAGCTGATAAATATCTGATGATCACAACACTATTTAAAGAAATAAATGAAATCTCTTAGGAATCCCTCGCCCATAAACAAAACAAAGCCCTGTCAAATACCATAACAGAAGATCGTGCTCCTACCATTCAACTGTACAAAAAACGGCTGACAACGAAATCGGAAGGCACAGTTATGAATGTGATAAGTGCTTCTTGAAATAGAAGAATATAATCCTGCACTCCAACTGTATAAAAAACATCTGATTGGACATTTAGGAATATTTGAAGAAATTAATGTTAAAATTATAATTCCAACTGAGCGTGTGCGGGTCAGCAGTCAACGGCGTGTCAAAACCACTCAGCAGAAAACCACAAACCGCCTGAAAGGTTATCGCACCACTTTTGGCTTAAGGAGGTTTCCGTATGATGGTGCTCCGATGCTGACATCTGGACAGCTGTGACGTCATCCACTGACATCCATCGGAAGGTAACTTTCAGTCTTCTCACCCCGCCCGATATGCGTCCGATTGAAGTGCATCCTCTCCGCCGTTCGATCTGCACGAAAGGTCTCCGCCGTTTACACTGTCCAAAGTACGTACGGGGGCCTGTTAAAATTTAATGAACCGTGGACCATCCCATACCTTAAATTAATACGATGTCATATGTTTGGTAATGTTTTCTTTAATGTTTTCATACGACGAAAGTTAATAGGAGTATGGGCGAAACATGTCGTAAGTTTTATTTTATTTTTTTTAATATATGTTTTTAAAAAACGTTGACCCCATTTTGTTATGTAAAAAAATATACATGGGGATTGTATTGAAAGGGTCGATATATGAAAACCAGTGCGACCTCTGCAGCGCGAAAAAGGAGAGGGGGAGAAAGCACAGAAGTGCGAGTAAATTTTTATTGTAATGTCATGAAATTTTTGGGTGGTTCATTTTCTGTATACGCAATGAAAACACACAGCAGTGTGTAAGGAAAAATAAAACAGAGGAGCAAATGAAGACTATGGTGAAAATGCAGCAGGGTAAAGTTTTTGGTTTGTAATGTAAGAAGAAAAATTTGCACAGCAGTGCAGGAGAAGGAGAAAAAGTAAATGACGAAAACCAGTGGATAGTTTTGTTGAAATCCATGAATTGTTTCACACAGGTGAAAAGGTAAATGTGTAAAACTCTGTAATTTTGTTTTCACACAGCAGTGAATGTAAATATGTAAATGAAATATTTACACACAGTGGTGTAAAATTTCATAGGAGGCAGAGTAACTTTTGTGTAAATGTTTTGGTGAATCCCTCTGAGTGAAAGAGGATGAATATGTCTCAGTCATTTTGTTTTAATGAATAGAAATCATCTTTTATGGTGGTGGAATACTTTGTCTTGTGTAATTAATTTTAAAAAGACTTCTCTGTGAAAAAGATCCTGGTGTAAAGGAAACAGAGCATTGCCTCTGTGTTTTATATTTTGTTGTTTTGGTATTTACCCATTGCAAACAAAAAAAATACCCAACAGTGGTATCAGAGCAGGCTTAGGCTCTTTGCAGGAGACAAAGAAGCTGAAGGGAGGAGTTCTTTTGGTTGCAGTAGTCAGTTGTTTTTAAATACACAGTCAAGGATTTAGAAGCATAGCTGAAGATGCAAGGAATGGCTAGCACAAGCACTAGCATGGGTTTGTTTAACCCTCAATTCCCACAGTTAAATGGGACAAACTA